>MU383876.1:84206-241401 GCA_022495065.1 Xylaria telfairii
ACCCCCCCCCCCCCCCCCCCCCCCCCCCCCCCCCCCCCCCCCCCCCCCCCCCCCCCCCCCCCCCCCCCCCCCCCCCGCGAGAGGAAGTGTAATTAACTCATAATACCGTAGCTTAAAACTAGTAAAGCGTTAACTAAGGTCCACGCATACTATATTTATTTATATGTTACTAACAACTAGCTAGTTATTTGTCAATACATACCTAGATATACAGCCTTAAAGGCAATATTATTTTCGCAGGGTATTTCCTGGTGCGGCCCTGTAAATATTACAACGTTTAAAATATTATGCTTTAAATACTGCTGGATTAAATAATTAATATTCCCGGGTATTATATTTTAAAAAGGAATAAAATGCTTATCATTAGCAAAGGTGGGGTAAGTAACGCGGGTAACATTATCAGGTCCTCCGTGAAATAATAACCCTGGGTCCACTCATTTCCGTGCTAATCGGACCGGGAATGCTAGAGGCTCGCTCCTAAGCCAAAAACATTACAAAATATAAGAAAAACATCATACATATCCAATCAATAAATAAAAAAGATATAATTACAGTATTATATTTACGCTGCCTCTTTATCCTATAATCTTTATCTAGTATAATCCTAGCTTTGAAAAACTAAGACGTTAAAACTTAAGTGGCTTAAGTACTTTAGATTATAAAATCTGCCTTTCTATCCGCTGCAGCTTCGACTAAAGATTATTACCACGCTTAGGCGCACCTATTTCCACCCCGGTCTTATCCTCGGATCCAACATGCAGTGTTCGAGGTTTTTATTTAAGTTAATAAACCTAAGCTTTTATTTAAGTTAATTTAAGAAGTCTTATAATATTACTCCTAGCAAAAAAGAAATTCTTGTTTAGTTTTAACTAGAATACCTTGTACTCTTTACTTATCTTGTCTTAAGTAATTAAAGTAACTTTTAAGTTAAATAAGTCAGTATATTCGATAATTTTGCTTCGTAACAACCTAGCCCGTTTTTTTCGTATAACCTTAAGTTAATTAACTATTTCAGCTAAGTTTTCCAGCGCTTTTAATATTTAAAAAAGTAATATAAATAGTAGGTAAAAATGCAGAAAAGAAAGAATTAAAAGACTTGCTATTACTAGTATATTTAAATAATTTCTAAACAGTATTATTGCAGCATTTTTATTATAAAATTATATATTAGCCGTGGTATATATATAATACGCCCGCGCGCGTACACGGATATAATAAGCGCGCAGGCTTGCTTTTACATGCACGTTATTTTTTATCCTGACCTAATATATCTCCTCCCGCGCTTGTTTAAGCGCCGTATGCTCGAAAAGCTGTTTCTAGTAATACTATTTTTAAAATGCGTGTAAATAAATACGTCCTTGCTCTTTATATACAGGCACACTTAATCTAGTAAAAAAGTAATTTAAATAATATAAACGCTTCTTTTAAAAATAAGCCGATTAATTACTAGATGCTTTTTATTAATCTTTATCTATTCTCCTTATATATTCCGTATTTAAGAGTTAAGCGCTGGTTATTCTCGGCATTCCATGCAAACCCCGCTACCTACTTATTTATTTTAACACAAGAACTAATAATACTATGCCTTTTTTTTAGTTTAATATAAGTAGTTAGCCTGCCTAGGCTATTAAAGAGAAATATCCTTGATATGTAAAGCATTAAAACGCTGTAAGCTATTTTTCTTTTTTTTTTTTATTAAACCAGCTTTTATTACTTATATTATTTTATTATCCGTTATATAGTTTTTAAATTTATAATAACTACTATAAGTCTCGAATCTCTTTTTGCTATAATAAATTAAGGTATTTAAAACTCCAGTAGTATTAATCCTTAAGATTTTAATCTGTTTTTTTCTTTTTAAAACTCTTAATATAATACGGGCCTTTAATAATAACAAGACTTCTCTTTTAATACTACTAAAGCATTAACTAAAGGCTTTTTTCTTAATCCAAACTTCGCATAGGATATATTGTTACCGAACTACTAATAGGCCGACACTTTTAACGATTTTTCTTTAGAGATTTTAAAGTATTATATCGGATCTCTTGATATATAACTTAAGTCCTTTAATAACTAAGTTTAATCCTTTAAAGCTTTTATTTAAACTATTAAAAAATTATATAAATATGTTTGTAATGCTATAAATAACTTTATTAAGTGGTCCTAAAAAACAAAGAAATACTATTAAAAAATAAATAATAAAGTGTTAGAATTATCCAAGATGGTCCGTGCTATTAATAGTTAGATAATGGACAAGCTGGTGAGTCGGACATAGGAACAGGCTTTACGAAGCAACGGATTTTACCTCGAGGGATAAGGGTGTTATACTGCTGTACAGCACTTTATGGTTTTTTTAAACAGTGTGTTGGTTCTAAATAAGTGTTTCTTCGTAGCTTGTATGCTTTTAATAGGGCCTTAGTATTAAGAGTTATGTATTTAAAAAAGGAGCCGTATTTTAATTAATTATTTTATTGCTTTACTATTTAATACCCACCTTTGACCTACCTGTGCTTACTTTATTCTAGGACTAATCCTTTTATTATAAGTTTTCTAATTTGTGTTTTAATATATATAATTCTAACACCTTTTTAATACGTTGTATATTTTTTATTTAATGTAAAACGCTGTAAATTAAAAAGTTAATAATTATAATGATTAAATACGTTCGGTAATATAAATAAAACACGGGTAAATAAAATATAATATTAAATAAATACGCGTATTATTATAAATATATTAAGCTACTACTGTTGAAACCTAAGCGCTAATGCTTAATAAAGTAAAAAACTATTTAATTTATATAAATCTGTTTTATATAATACCGGGATATTTTTTAAGCTGGTCTAAAATAAGTATTAATATTGAGATATTATAAAAGTATTTCAGGGCTATGTTACGGAAATAGGTCTTTCCATGGGCCGCGGCTTTAAGCTTTTTCTATATATATTCAGATCTTTTGTAGGCTAGCTTCAGCTGTTCGTCAAGACTTAATTGCAGCTGAATTTTAGCATCCAGCTGTATATTTATATGTCGGAGCTGCTTGGAGAGGTGGTTGTTTTAGGCCTGAAGCTCGCTGATCTGCGAAGTGAAGCTCCTGGGTTCGGGATGGGTAAGGTTCTACTGCTCATCAGAAAAGGACCGGATAGTATTACTCTAGGGATCTATACGCGTACTAATATTCTTTAGCCCGGGAAAATCTAGGGCGACTTTGGAACGCTCCGAACCGCTTCGAAAGCTACTCCAACTTTGTTGCATAGTTCTTTGTAGGCCCTAATAAAGTGATCGCTGAGGTTTTTCGAGAATAAATACTGCATTTCCGGCAACATCTCCCACGAGTATCCGTTTTTGCAAGTTGTATGTAATCTCATTTTGGAAGGATTAAAATAAAAACCGAGCTTCGCCTTTAGTTATTTAATTAGTATTGGTTCGTTTAAGCTTAAGCAGAGCTAAGGCCTATTAATATATTAAAATAACGCTATCCTATATTTAGCACGCCACTTCCTGCGCTTTAAGTTATTTAGCTTTTTTAATATAGCTATAGTGCTTATAAAATTAATCTATATAATTTAATTATCGAGTTGTTCCAAGGCTTTTTATTATCTCTTTTACTATTCTATTTAGTTCTGATATTATTTTTTTAATATATCTGTTTAGTTCTAGCTACTTAGCTAGGACTAGATAGTAGCTAGAACTAGATATTTAGTTAGTTCGGAATAAAAATAGTACTAAAAAACGAATTCTGTTTTTGCGCCCTAGCTTTTTATTTTTATTTTTTTTGCATCGCTGCTGCTCTCAGGCTCGGTGTTTAACTCCTTTTTAAGCCTTTTCGTAAACGCCTCGTAAACCCTTAGCGGGATATAATACACGTCGTATATGTAATAGCTGAATAATTACGCGTTGTTGCAGGGCTGGGTACAACGTTCGTTTAAGCATCGCGCCAGCTATTTTATACTATAAGACCGGATATAATATTCCTAGCTGTTTTAAAAACAAAATTAATGAAAGCGACTTGACGCGGAAAAATAAAGATTCTATAAACAAAAAAGATAATATTCCGATAAAAAAGTGTTTTTGATCTTTTACTATACTAGCTCTACAGGTAAAAGATCTTGTTTTAAATAAAAACAACAATATTGCTCTTAAGCCTTAGGGTCTAAAAACCACTTATTATAAAAAAAGCAGAACTTGGTAAACGCAGAGTTTTTTTTTTTGCATTTGTAAACATATAGTTAGGTTCTAGTCTTGTTAGCCGGGCAAAGTGATACTAGTAAATATAAATACGTAAATTTACAGAGTAAAATCCTGGTATAAATAATAGCTTTAATTAAGTCCCCGGCGATCTACCTCCGTTTTATTATTATAAAGATCGATTAGGGCGTCGAGCGCTATTTGCCCGGCCGGGCTTCGGATAAACGCGTTTATAAGTAGAAGATTGGCTAATTTTTGACGTGACGGCAGGATAGGCCCCAGGCGGAAAAACAAGTGGTTTACACCCCGACAAGTATATATTTAGAACCTAACCTGGACCTGTGTAAACATCTCCTCTTAAAACTTGCTTAGTGCTTTTTGCTCCATCGTTTTTAAGTCTCTCTTTAGTTTATAGTCCGGGTATACGAGAATACCGTTAGGCTCGTTCAAGAATAAGCATCTCTTTTTCTCCGAGTCGAGCTTTGTATTACTTACTCTTGTTTCAGATTTGCAGCTACGTTTAACGGCTAATAATACCGAGATCTAAGCTATAATTGCTTGATAATTTTTCGTTTGCTTTAATTCCTAATGTTTCGCGGCTAGTAGAAACTGCTACAGTGCTAGCTCCTATAAGACTTTAAGGTTGCGAAAAAGTTCGCTGATATTAACTTCGCGAGACTGCAAGCTTAAATATACGGCCTAGCTGTTGATCCCTGGATTTCTGCTTGAATAGTATTACTAGTAGATCTAGTTATTCTTGTGGCCTACAAGCTTTTACCTCTAAGTATCCAAGTATATAAAGTTTAAATCTAGACTAGTTAGCGCAATAACACTTTTTTTTTATAAATAGTAGCAAGTTATAATAAAAAAAAACATACCGACATTAGTAAAGCTTTCTGCCTGATAATAATAAAGACTTAGAGGGTTTAAAAAGCTAGCCCTAATCTTTGCTAACTTTAGCTCTTTATTAAAAGCATTTGCTGTTAGGATCTTTCCGCTAGGGCCTAAGAAGATCGGTTAGCTTAAAACGCTCCGGTACTAGTAGATAAAGACCTGGGACTAGCCGGGGGGTACTTTAAGATTCAGAAGCTAAAAAAGGCCCTCGGCTCTATGATAGTTTTTTAAAGCCCTTTTTACATAAAAAATAACTAAAAAGAATAGCATGGGGTTCATGTAAAGTAGCTAACGCTTAAAAACACCGCCCTCGTAGATATATAAGGTTAGTTTAAACGGCTGTTAATATGGATAAGCTTAGGCGGTTTAAAATAGCTGCACTTATAGTTTACTAAATAAAAGATAATATCCTTTAAGAAATTTAATTAACTGCAAGGCGAATTCGGACTTGCCGCGCTTGTTTTAAAAAAAGATAAAAGTGGTGTCTTAGCCGGGTTATTAGCTTAGTCTTGTTAGTCGTCCCGATTAAAATGTGCACTTTATAGTAAAAGCCGACTTCGCTCCTACTTCGAGCTAAAAACTCGATATAATTTGAGACGCAAGCAGCGGTATATACTGCGAAGGAAAGACAGGTTTAAAGGTCTATGCGTATGTACGGCCGAGCGAACATCTTTTAATCGAGGGTCCAGAAGTACTCCCTAACCTAAATAAACGCGGCTGTAGTAGCGTGTTTTCTCGGCCTTTTATCCGGTATAATATTAAGAATCCTTCTTATCTTCTTTTTTGGTTTTATAAGCTACGAAAAAGAAGTTAGTAATAGTATTACTAACCTAGGGTTAGTTAGAAAAGTATAAATATATGTAATTATAGTTATATACTGTGCCGGTATCTTGCCTTGTTTTTTCTAGTATCTGGTTATAAATTTCTTTTAGTACGATTTAATCCCTTGCTACGAGAGTGTTTCCTCGGGTTCTTTTTTTAGCTTTATAGCGTACCCCAGGCGTAAAATAAACTCTTTCAGATCCCGCAGAAAGTTAACTGTTCTTGGTCCAAATTTGCTAATGTTAAACATTATTAGGATAAAATAAAGAATACAACTTGTTTAAAAAAAAAAACTAAAAAAAACTTACAAGTTATCTTAATTTTAAAGCTAGCAAGCGTAGTCTTTTTTTATATATAGTTCTATGTTCTTAAAAACCGGTTTGTTGTTTATAATATCGAGATTAACCTGTAAAGCTACTTGCTTTTTTATATAATTTCTTTTTTTTAGTCCTCTCTTAAACGTTATTTTTAAAATAGAATAAGCGTTTTTTTTTATATAAACCTGATGTTTAAATCAAAAAAGGTTTAAAAATAAATGCAAAGAAGTTAAAATACAAAAAAGTTAAAATATAAAGAATAAGCAGCGGTCTATTTAATAAAAGCTAGGGCAAGGTTATATTTTAGTCCTGGCTGATTTTGTAGCTTTTTATTAATAGCAGTATTATATATGGCAATTAAGCGCATAGCGCCTACGGCATATTTTTTTTTTTTTTTTTAGCTCGGGCTACATAACTACCTTGCAGACCGTAATAAACTTGATATAGTTATTTAGCTACGAGGACTTTTTTGCCCTGCGTTATAAAAATATATTAGCTAGCGCCTAGGAAGTAAATAACGGATGTTTTTTTAGTAAAGTAGTATTAAGCTTTCGAAATAAAAAACAACTTAATTAAAACAAGATATATGTTTGCTAGCTATATTTCTTACTTTTTATTATAGCTTGCAAAAATTAGTATAAATAAAATTAGCTATAGCAGCTCCTCTTAATTTTTTTTTAAAAAAAAAACGTGAGTTAATAGCTTTTATATATTAAGTGTTATTATGATTAAAATAAATATATCGATAGCCTTGTCAAACCATTTATCTAAGTATATCAGGCTAAAAAATGCGGTCTCAACTTTCTCTTTATCCATTAACTTTATTGTTATTCTGCCGAATAACGTCGCGAGCGCTGCAATATTATTTAATTGCTTATAATTGTTGATATCGCCGATCTTGACCTCGCTTGTAAAATTAACGAAAATATTAAAACAAAATAGTTGCTTGTAAACTAAGCCGCAGCCGAGGAGAAATTCCAGACCTGTAAAGACCTTAAAGACTATAAGTTATATATATATAATTAAACCTGTATAAAAGTTAAAACGTTTACCTAATACAGGATAGAACTGAGCTGGGATTCGTTAGGATAAATAAAAACCCAGTAGAAGTGCAGCAGAAACGTGGGTATAAATTCCGAGATTATATAATAGCTCGGATCCGAGCACGTATATATTTCGACGTTCTTGGTTAAGTTAAGATAACCCAGCTAGCGAATAGTCTGAATACGTTCCTCGGCGTTGCGTCTAGAAACAGTGCGGATTATAAAGCTCCGGCACAATGCGTTACAGAAAGTAATAATGCTAAACGAATAGCTATATTTTATATTATACTTTTTTTTGTAGTAATTCTATAATAATCCGGTAAATACTAGAACGAAAGTTATATTGTTGCTGTAGTCCGTATGTTTAACAAGAAATTAACTACGGGTTAATAATGATAATAATAATAATAATAACAATAACACTGGTTTAGCCTCGGAAGAACCTACGTTTTTTTAGGTTTTTCAACTAATTATATGTTGTTGCTTTAACGTGCGGCTCGCTAGAGGATAGCCTATTAGTAGCGCTGGCTTAGCAACAATTAACTTTAGCTTACTAACTAATACAGCGTTGTTAAAGAAAAGCGTACGCTTATTAATAGTTAATATTTCTTATTAAAAATAAATAATAGTAATTATACTTTTTGAAAAACCTAGCTCGAGTCTAGGTGTAGTTTTATACTAGTAGTATTTTTTTTTAAAAGAAGAAAAATAAAGACGAGTGTAAAAATAAATAGTAGTTAAGGGTAGCTGTTTCCGGACACGTTATTTTAGGGATTTAAGGGCCGTTTATGCTTAGCGCTACTTACGCGTAATAGAATAGTACTATTACTTTTATAGCGAAAAGTCTCTTAAAGGATGTACGGAATTTAATATGCGTAACTTATAATAGCGTATTTTAACCTGGAGGCTCGGTTACAGCAGCTTAATGCCGAAATATTGTCCAAGTTCCAAGGCATTATTAAGATCTTTTCGGACTGTTTTTTTTTTAACCTAGAAAAGGAGTTAAATAAAAAAAAAACCAACCGCCTTATCGAGATTTTTAAGCAGGAAAAGTACGATTGCTTAAATAACAGCTATGTTATTCCTGGCAGCATTACTGCTAACTTACTTTCGGCATTGCTGCAGCAGTTTAACCTAAGTACGGCTAATCTCTGCAGCTTTGAGCTACCTACTCTCCGCTTTCCTAAAAGTATACACGTCAGCTATTTTTATAAAAAACATTGCATCGAGGCGCTTCGGCGATTAAGACATTTATCTTCTTGGTGGATAATCAAGCTTTACGTAGGTAGGTCGTGCTGCCGACCTAAACCAGGGGCTAAACCGGAGCTAACCCTTTAGACTTTTCGCTAAAAGCTGTCCACCTGCTGGCTAAAGATTTCGCTAATAAAGGCTAATTCTTAAATAAGTATATAATAGTAAAAATATGCAGTTACCTTGCTGGCTTAATTAACGCGAATAAATAATGGGCAAGGCTTAGCAAAAATAAACCTGAGATATTATAGAAGTTACTTAAGCATCCGGGACTCGGACTAGCTCTCGGGCTTGTATTACAAATCTTAGGCCTACGTTTTAGACTTTAGTTAGCTATTTAAAAAAAAATTATAGCAGAAAACGCAGTAGAGGTGTGCTTTCTTGTCCTGATCTATTATTTAATCTATTACTTATTTTTTTTTTAATATTATAAGCGTCTAGCTTTTAATTTGCGACTCCCTAGGAAATTATATATTATTTTAAATATATATACGATACGTAGTGTTGTATAGCAGGGTCCATAGCCGCGCTCGAACTCGTGGACAACGATATAGTTTGTAAACTCGAGCTCCGTGTCCCGGGTATATTATATTCCGATGATTTTTATGTATCAACTGCACTGCGAACAAATATAATATTCCAAGATATTACAAATAAGCTTGAAAAGAATAAAATATTGCAAAAGCTGCAACAGGTCGACTGTTTAATCCTAATAGTTTATATACTGCAGCAAGACTTTAAATACTTGTAATAATATATAAATATTATAAAGCAGCTAATTTTAAAAAAGAGCCGACTCCTTGTTATTATTCGGACAATTGTTTTTAATATATATAAGTCTAATGTAAGACTAGATTACGCACTATGTTTTTTAGATAATATAAAGGTCTTTTATTTTTTTATTATATAGAACCTTGTAAAACTCTCGAGCGAAGACTTTTTAAAAAAAAATAACGAAAAAAATCCAAAAAGATATCTAAAAATATATCTATATAATCAGAAAGCCTGGTATAAATTAGCACACCAAGCCCGAGAGCTAAGGTTTAGTTCAAACAAGATCGCTTGTTTATTTTACCTAGATTCGGATTAAAAAATAGCGAGAAGGGCGTTGCTTAATGCTCAACCTCTGCAGTAGTTTAACTATAAACAAGATATTAACAGCTTAATTACTACTATTATTAAATGCTTTAACTAAGCATAGCTGTTTAACTAAGCACAGCTAATAACGCTTAAAGATACCCGCTTAGTATTTATTACTTTATATATAAAAGAGCCGATTAAAAAACAATGTGGTCGCTAGTATTTAAAAGCTTATTTTAACGACCGGTTTTATATTATTATAAACAACTTTACTAGTTACCTATAAAAGAATGCCGATATTACGTCTTTGTTTGTCCGGAGGTCCGTATTCTACGCGTTTTAGGGCGGGCGTAATAATAAAGATACCAGCTATACCGAACAGCATAGTATAAACAGCGAGAACACTGACGCACGGGATTAGTATATGCTAGATGTGGATAAGGACTCTGACCAGGATACCGATTTTTAAGTAAATAACCCCCTGTTTATGCCGGCTCCTATTCAAGACCATGAGATAAGAGATCGACCTGTAGCCGTATATTTTAGGACGACACTTCGACGGAAATTGCGGCGCAGGGTCCGGATGCGCCAGCTAAACAAGAAAATAAAGCCCAAGAGTATTCCTCGAGAAATACTACCGGCAGGCAAAAGCTCGGCCCTTACTACCTTTATCCTAAGCTCTTTTAGTGTAAAGTTATATAATATAAATTAGCCGAACCTATTATAAGATAATCGGAAAATAACAATTTTTATGTAACGAAATAAAAAGTAAGAAAATATTAAAAAATACCGGCGTTATTTTATTATTAACAGTATAAAAAAAGTGCGAAAAAATAACCCAGAACAAAATTAGTTTTTATATAACAAAAATAGCCGAGGTATAACTTTAAAGCAGTGTTTTACGCATAAAAATGATTTTATATATCTAAATATAAATCTAAATAGCTTTCTAGCAAATCTAATTTTATAAATATTATTATTATAGCTAAATAACTAATTAATATATTATAAAATAATATTGTATTTTTTCTTATACATGCTGCAACTACTAATACTATTATATAACTATAGCCACACTTTGTTTCCCCGATGCCTAAGTTTTTATTGCTTGTTTTCGGCTACTATAACTTAGCGATAGGCCTTTTAATAGATCAGCTGTTGCTTGTTCAACTTGCGGCGGCGATTTAAGCCAGTATATTTTAAATCCCTGCTACTTAAGATATAAGAGACCGAGCCGGGAAGCCGCGTCGTTGAATATCTATATGTCCGAATAAGCAGCTAGCAAAAAGCTGGAAGGCATAAGGGGTAATATAAAGTAAGTTTATCGGCTTCTAAGTTATATATAGTTGCTAGTTTTATATCTTTAACCAAAAAATATATTAGTAAATAATAATTATATAAATAGCGTTATTTATTAATAGTATATTGTAAAAAAGATATAATATTAAGTAGGAGATATTTTAAATAAAGTAAAAGAATATGTAGATTTTAAGAAAGTGCGCGCACTTATTATGCAGCAGCAGGCACTAGTAACGTAGTAGCTATAGTAGTTTATATATAAAAGCAAACCCCGTAGGGGTCTGTCCATTATGATTTTATAACGCCTAGAACTAAAAGTAGCAGTATTAAGCGGTAGAGGCAACGGTTACTTAGTATACTAATGTAATTAGCGAAACGGTTTAAGGGCTGGATTGGAACTGTTTTCAGAATCCGTTTTAAGCTGGAACCTTGAACAGTTTTAATGTTTATGTGTCTCTGTATAAAATAATGCATAAATGCACACGGGTTGCTCCTCAGTCACCTGACTGGTAACTGTCTGAGCCAAGCCTGAGTAAAAGCGGCAAGCGTGTTAAGCCTAGTTCATAAAATCCTGTAAAATCCTTGGCATTTGGTGTAACCTGGAACCCACTGGATGCGCTGCATGCGCTGTATGCCCCGTATGATAGGCAGTTCGTGCAGCAGGCTGCGGGAGAGCCACTGGGGGTTGCGTCGCCTGCCAGCTTGGCATCACCGCCTCTGTCCAGTCTTGGTAATTATCGTCATCCAAGCTCCACGTCGCCGGCCAGTTGTCTCGGATTGAACAGACAACCATCCAGTCCCGTGCCGACTTATCCTTATCCTCATCCTCATGACTCGAGCGCCATGACATGTCGAATCTGTTCCAGACCACCGTGACCTGCGTGACCAGTCCGACTGCCTAGATATCCAGCCGCCCGCCATCGCACACCGCGAACCAACAAACATTGGCATCCGGCATCCGGCATCCGGCGCCTACCATTCACCATTCCACGGCTACACATAGCCGCACATCCCTCCTCTCCCCGCGGCACTGCGAACCCCCGACGAGTCCTTTCGACAGAGCCGAGCGATAGAGGGGGGAGTGGCCTAGCATTCGAGCTCGACGAGTACCCCAAGCCAACCTCGCCCCCGGACGACGACCCCGACAACGACGACGACGACGACGACGACACAAGTAGAAGAGAGGCCAAGAAGCGGTGGCTCGACGAGCAAGACGACATGAAGTTCTCCCACAGCATTCAGTTCAACGCCGTCCCGGACTGGAGCAGCCACTACATCGCCTACAGCAACCTCAAGAAGCTGTGAGCCTTCGGCCCTTCTCCTTCCCTTCCCTTCCCTTCTCTAACCAACCATTGACTGACTGACACACACAGCATCTACCAGCTCGAGAAGACGACAAACCAGCCTGGTGCCGCCGATGTCGAGACGAGACCGCTCCTGCGCGAAGAAGATCCCGACACCGTCTTCTCGAGGTCGCTCGATGTCGAGCTGGAGAAGATCTCGTCCTTCTTTGGCGTCAAGGAGAAGGAGCTCCTCGACGAGGTCGACGAACTACTGCGCGACCTCGATTCATTCGACGATGCCGACCAGAGCGGCCAGCATGGCTCCCAGCGCCCTACTCTCTCACACCCTACCGCCGACCAGGTCAAGGCTGCTGGTGGCCCGAGGGGTAGCCGTAGCGCCTACAGCGCGCGCTCTACTGAGGATGGCATCGAGGACAGCGATGACGATGACCGTGATGAGACGTCGGCACTGAACAGATACCGTCGGCCCAGCAGCGTCAGCGCCTACGGACGGCGCCGCACAGTTGCCAACGTTCATGCCCCTACGGAGATGACGGCCTCCACCGAGCTCACCAAGTCGATGCGCAGGTACAGTGTGGGCTTTGATGACTACGCCGAGACGGCCGAGCTGTTCTCGGACGGCATCATGCTGAAGAAGCGCATTGTTAGTCTCTACGTCCAGCTATGCGAACTGAAATCCTATGTACAACTCAACAGGACAGGCTTCAACAAGATCCTGAAGAAATTCGACAAGATCCTCGACAAGCAGCTCCGCCCCAAGTACATGGACACCATAGTCGATCCGTCCTACCCCTTCTTGCGCGACACCATGAAGCGCCTGGAGGAGAACATTGAGAGCATGGAGAAGGCATATGCCAACATCGTCACCCAAGGCGACGAGGCCCTGGCCAAGAAGGCCCTGCGATCCCACTTGAGGGAGCACGTAGTGTGGGAGAGGAATACCGTCTGGCGAGACCTGATCGGCATGGAGCGGCGCGCAGAAGCCGCGAGTCTTGGGAGGGGATTCCTAGGTGCCTCGAACGACGGTATGAAGGCCAGACTGCAAGGCGATGATGTCCCAGTTGTGCCGATGAGAGAGCTGACGACCCCCTTTGGTCGTTTGACTGTTCCAACTTGGCTGTTCGGGTCTACTATGCTGACTATACTGGGCATCGTTGCCGTTTTTGTCGTGTTCTTGATCGTTCCCATACTGGAGAAGCAGGAGCAACAGGCCTGTTTGGCCATGCTTATTTTTGTTAGTTTGCTGTGGGCCACCGAGGTACGTTCTTGTCTCCCACATAAGACCACACTTGAAATCACACCTAACCATTGTAGGCCATCCCTCTCTTCGTGACGTCGCTGCTGATCCCGTTCCTCTGCGTCGTTCTCAAGGTAGTGCGTTCGGAAGATGCACCGCATAAGAGACTAAACTCCAAAGACGCGACAAACTATGTCTTCTCGGCCATGTGGACTCCCGTCATCATGCTACTCCTGGGCGGTTTTACCGTGGCTGCAGCCTTGTCTAAATGCAAGATTGACAAGCGCATCGCGACTTTTATCCTGAGCAAGGCGGGCACTCGACCGCGCACAGTGCTCGTCGCCAACATGTTTGTCGCCGCATTCGCCAGTATGCTCGTGAGTAATGTGGCCGCACCGGTTCTCTGCTTCAGCATCATAGAGCCGATGCTGCGCAATCTGCCGTATGACTCGAACATGTCCAAGGCTGTCATCATGGGCATAGCGCTTGCCTCTAACATTGGCGGTATGCTGTCGCCCATCGCTTCGCCCCAGAACGTGGTGGCTCTGGGCATCATGGAACCGCCGCCGACGTGGGGCCAATGGCTCTTCATCGTCATCCCGGTGGGCATCGTGTCCCTCTTGCTCATCTGGATTCTTCTGTTGGTTACGTTCCGCCCCGGAAAGGGCACGACGATCGTGCCGATCCGCTCGGTCCGGGAACATTTCACGGGCTTGCAGTGGTTCGTCTCGGCTGTGTGCGTGACCACGATCGGCCTCTGGTGTGCGAGCCACGCGCTTGAGGCGACATTCGGTCACATGGGTGTCATTGCCATCTTGCCCATCGTCGTCTTTTTCGGCACGGGAATCCTCACCAAGGAGGACTTCAACAACTTCCCCTGGACCATCATCATCCTGGCGGCGGGCGGCCTCGCGTTGGGCAAGGCGGTCGAGTCGTCGGGCCTGCTGCACACGGTGGCGGTCAAGATCTCGGCCGAGGTGCACGAGCTCGACCTCTACGTGGTCCTCCTCATCTTCTCGAGCCTGGCGCTCGTCATCGCCACGTTCATCAGCCATACGGTAGCGGCGTTGATCCTCCTGCCGCTCGTGTACGACATCGGCAAGGCGATGGAGGAGCCGCACCCGAACCTGCTGGTCATGGCAACGACGCTCATGTGCAGCGCAGCGATGGGTCTCCCGACCAGTGGATTCCCCAATATGAGTGAGTGTCTCCCCGCGGCGTCTCTACGGTATATGCGAAGACTAACAGTGCACAGCGGCCATCATGAAGGAGGATGCGACGGGGGAGCGGTACCTCTCGGTGAAGCACTTCATCAGCCGGGGCATTCCCAGCAGCATCATCGCCCTCTGCGTCGTGGTCACGATTGGATATGGCGCGATGCGCGTGGTTGGCATGTAAGACGTAGACGTGTGCGTTTGGATGGCGAGATGACTGACGTTGGAGTACTGGGCCATCGATATCATGGATTTCCATTACTGTCTAGATTTGTGCTTATACCCCTATAATATGTGGATCAAAAGGCTCCCGATGAGCTATGTACATAGAAGATCTATAACCACCTGCAATAATGTTGATTGGGCTCTGTATGTCTAAGGTACATGCATCAAGTACACAGGTAGTTACATGTTGTGTAGCATTGTGAGATGAGATGATTCGATGCCGTCATCGGGATAGGTACCCTTGGTCTGGCAGCAGCGGTGGATGCTGTTGCTAAGTTGGGTTAGGCGGGGGAGGTGCAGCGCAGAGTGGAGCGGTCTAGTCCGGGTTTAGCGTAGCTCCGAGGCCTGCCAGATGACATCGATCCCCTGGTGATACCGGTCTCTCTTATACACCATCTACTGCACACTCAACACTGCCGACGATGCTGTAGCTTGGCTGATTGCCTGATCAACAGCAACTGCGCAACACAAATTGGCTCATTTCTTCACCTTGCCGCACCACGTCGCCCCTCGGCCTACTATATACATCGCACATGGTCCATGTGTGTCCAGCTAGCCTAACCACGGGTGCTTTGCGTGGGTGCTGGCCGCCATGCTCTCCGCATTCACAGCTCGCCCCATCATCGAGCTGAAGCAGCGAGACAAGTCTAGGATCGAGACTATCTTGGCTTATGGTATGGCCTGCCCACTATCAGCTTCTGAGCCGAACACACACACACACACAAACACAGACACAGACACAGACACAGACACATAAACTGACCGTTGCTAATAAGGTGACCGCGTTCTCGTCGGCCTTAACACCGGTGCTCTCCGCGTCTACCGCGTGAATGAGCGGCCCATAGAGCCCCGAGAGCCTTCCAATGGCAGCAACACCTCGTCTGCCCCCGATGGCCAGCCTGCGACTGGCGCCGAGCGCACCGAGCGGGCCGAATCGCACCCCCCCGGAAAGCCCACCGACCTGCTGCGCGAGGTCGAGCGATTCTCGGCCCGCGCCATCGACCAGCTCGCCATCATCAAGGAGGCCAACACGCTCGTCTCGCTCTCCAACTACCACATCTCCCTCCACGACCTGCAGACCTACCAGCTGATCGAGGCTATCCCGCGCACCAAGAACGCCACCTGCTTCGCCGTCACGAGCAACATCGTCAAGGATCCCGCTACCGGCATCCCCGAGATTATTAGCCGCCTGGCCGTCGCCGTCAAGAGACGTTTGCTGCTATGGAGCTGGCACGAGAGCGAGCTCCACGACAATGTTACCGAGGTTGTGTTGCCTGAGGCTATTCGAACAGTCACCTGGGCTAGCGCGACCAAGGTTGTATGCGGCATGAACGCCGGCTATGTGCTAGTCGATGTCACAACCTCGGAGATCCAGGAAATAGCGGGAGTGGGTGGTCCCGCTGCCGGTGGACAAGGCAGTCGCTTTGGCGCTGCGAGTATGGGTTACATGGGCTTGGGTGGTTTCGTTCCTAAGCCGCTCGCCGCGCGGCTGGCAGAGGGTGAGATGTTGCTTGCCAAAGATGTGAACTCGCTCTTCATCGGCACGGATGGGAAGCCGCTAGAGAAGCGTCAGGTCCCCTGGCTGAGTGCGCCCGAGAGCATCGGATACAGCTACCCGTACATCCTCGCCCTTCAACCCCCGACCAAGGGCTCCTTGGAGGTTCGCAATCCTGAGACGTTGAACCTACTACAGACCGTCGACCTCGCCGGGGCTGCGCAATTACACTTCCCACCTCCTACAGTAAGCCTCGCACACGCGGGAAAGGGTTTCCATATAAGCAGCGATCGAGTCGTTTGGAAGATGGATGCTACGGATTATGATACCCAGGTGCAAGAGCTCATCGAGAAAGCCCAGTATGATGAGGCCATCAGTGTTCTAGGTATGTTAGAGGACGCACTGCTCAAGGACAAGGTCGGGACCATGCGTGAAGTGAAAATGCTTAAAGCGGAAACCCTCTTTAAGCAGAGAAAATTCAGACAGAGTTTAGACTTGTTCAACGAAGACGATGTGCATGCGCCGCCAGAGAGAGTTCTCAGATTATACCCGAGAGTCATTGCGGGTGAGTTGTCGGTCGAGGCGCGCCAGGAGGAGACAGCGAGCAACGATGAGGACGAAGAGGCCGAGGAAGAGAATGGTGATAAAGGAGTCAAGGCCGATAATACAGCAGATACTACCTCACTACCCAAGGTGCCTGCAGCGGGAAGCTTCGCCAAATATTGGATGGGCGGCGGCCACCGTAAAACTGATTCTGATGCTGCCTCTATCGCGTCATCTAAGCTCGGCGGCACAGATAATGATGATGCTGCTAGCATCAAACCCAAGACGAAGGGCGACGAAGATGCCGGTCCTCTGGAAGGGAAAGAGTTGACCAAGGCGGTGCGCGAACTTAATAGTTTCCTAGCCGGCACAAGAGCCCGTCTCCAACGAGTAATCGACCCAGAGACCGGCAAACTCCGGCCACGGAAAGCCACGCCGGGCTTGGCTCGGTCGCCGAGCATCGACGAGAACCTAGATGCACTACTAACCGGAACTCGCTCCGAAACAGACGAGCAGTTGGAGCAGGAGCTTCGGCGCACCTTTACTCTGGTTGATACGACCTTGTTCCGCGGCTATATGTTCTGCCAACCGTCTTTAGCTCCGTCCCTGTTCCGCATTCCGAACTTCTGTGACCCGGCCGTTGTAAATGAGAAGCTCCTCGAGCACAACCGGTATAGCGAGTTGGTAGATTTCTTCTACGGCAAAAAGCTTCACCGAGAGGCCTTGACGCTCCTTAGGAAGTTTGGCGACGTGGCTACCGATGGAGAGACGGCCAAGCTCAAGGTCAATGGGCACGATGAGGCCGAAGTCGAAATCCCTGAACAGCTCCGTGGGCCTCAGAGGACAGTCGGCTATCTTCAAAGCTTGCCGCCGGAGATGACGGATCTCATCTTAGAATTCGCCGATTGGGTTCTTAGGCGGAATGCCGAACTAGGAATGGAAGTGTTCCTCGCCGATAGTGAGAACGCCGAAACCCTCCCACGGGAGAAAGTTGTCAACTACCTGAGTGGCATTAACGTTGATCTCGAAATACAATATCTGGAACATATCATTAGCGAGCTAGGGGATGGGACACCCGATTTCCATAATCGGTTAGTCGAGCTGCTAATTAATACTCTCAAAGACAACAAGGACCGAGACAGCAAATGGGAAGAGAGGTTACATAAGTTGGTCGACTTCCTGAAGGAGAGTCCTCATCAGTATGGCCTTACCCGGGCTTTTGGCATGATTCCTCGAGATGGTATGTCTAGATCGTTAGGTATAGGGCTTTTACACTAGGAGTTGCTAATATGATAGGTAGATCCGGCATTTTACGAGGCTCAGGCGGTGGTGCTTAGTAACATGGGTAACCATAAACAAGCGCTCGAGATATACGTGTTCAAGATGCAGGATTATGTTAAAGCGGAAGAGTACGTTTGGATATCCGATTTCCAATTGCGACAATAGGATATTGCTGCTAACAACAATGCAGGTACTGTAATCATATTCACGCGCTACCCAGCGAGCAGCGCGACTCTGCAGGCATCCCTGCCGTCGATCACGACGATCCTGATGCTACGACATCCATATACCACACCCTGCTATCTCTATATCTGACTCCCCCTCCACCGCACGAGGCGAACCTGGAGCCGGCGTTATCCCTCCTCTCAAGGCACGGCTCTCGGCTGCCAGCCACGTCGACTCTGTCGCTCATACCCGACACGCTTCCCGTAACAGATCTAGCATCGTATTTCCGTGGGAGGATACGCGCGGCCAACAGCGTGGTGTCGGAGACGCGCATCGTGGAGGCGCTACGGAAGACGCAGCTCGTCAACACGCAAGCGCGCCTACTGTTTGGCGACGAGGGCCAGGGAGGACGCAATAGACGAGTTGTCATTGCCGAAGAACGGGTGTGTGGCGTCTGCCATAAGAGACTAGGGAACAGCGTCGTCGCGGTGCTGCCGGATAATAGCGTGGTCCACTACGGCTGTCTAGGGAGGGGGAGGGGGCGGAGTTCGAGCCGTCCGCGCGTGGCGGGGGCATGGGGAAGGACGGGGTGACTGAACCGAACTGAACTGAACTGATGGGTGGCACGGATTGATCGCATTTGATTGCATTTGCATTGGAGCTTGATTTTGTTTGCGGTGTTGGGAATACCCGTTCGTTGCGTTGCGATTCGTGTCATGGTTTGAGTATATCTTATCTTGTCATCTTGCTACCGAAGATGTACGTATATGGGTATTTTCGATGGTGGAGGCGAATGCGTACGGTGCGGCGAGGTGCTCTTTGCTGTGATTCAGGATGCCGGCCCGGATCGATATATTGATTGCCCTGATACCTCGACCCCGGGGTTGTTGATTCGCCTCTATTAGCCTAGCACAGTGAGACGATGCAGTTACGTAGGTCGAAGGTAGTAGACTTCAACCGCAACCGAATCGAATAGTCGCTCCTCGTCTCCTTAGCATCTCAACAAGCCACACGTTCCTTGATACCTAACAAGCGCCTCGTCTCGTCCCATGTTATTTCGTTTCGTTTGATTCACTCGTCGTCCTCGGCGACTTCCTCTCCATAGTTCTCCTCCTCAGCGACCTCATCAGCCCCCTTACTCTTTGCCTCACCACACTTGTCCGCAGACGTATCTTTGGCAGCGCGCGCGGCATCCTCCTCCATTCGCGCCGTGAGGGCGGCGTTGACGCTCTCCTGTAGTGCGATGGTCGCGGCGCGCAGGGATGATAGATACGTCGTCTTCTCGCCGACGGTTATTTGGCCTTCTTGCCGAGTTGGCAGCGATAGCGCCGTCGATGAGAGGACCTGCGGCTCGGGTTGGGCGGGCGAGGTGTAGGTTGCTTTTAGATAGACGGTTTTTGGTTCGGGCATTTTGGGCTTGGGTGGATGGAGGGGGTATATGTGAGGAGTTATTGACGGGTTAGCGGGCGGTCGGGTGGTCCGAATTTGTTTCCGGTTGTAGGTTGAGATTTGATTGTAAAGGGGAAAAGAGTGGTGATGTGAAGTTAAGTTCGTGGTGGGGTAGTTTTCTTGCAATGAGGGGCATTTGTGGCGTTGCGATAGGGTAGGCAGGCAGGGGGGACAACTTACCCTGGAGACGGTTGCCCTGAGTAATACATGCTTGCCATAAGACTTCATAATCTGTCTACAAGACCTTTAAGTTCAAGGACTTTTAGTGATTCCTTTCGAAATTTAGTATTCTTACTTGTTAAATAGATTTATTATTTATGACGCTGATAACATTTTTCATTTCCTAGACTCGCCTTCTGCTTTCGGTCACATCTACAACGTTAGATCTGGAACGGCGTAAACATCAGGCGCGCGCACATTGTGAGCTCTCAGACCTAGGCTCAAGGCCAGGCCTCGCTACCTTACGTTGCCTAGGTAGACACCTCTGTCTGCGAGACTACTTGCACTGTAAAGAAATCGGACTTCGCCTGTGAGCGTGACAGTAGTCGTTGTTTCGCAGCAATTACAGGGGTTTAGCATTATACAAAGAGGGGGACGACTCCCAAGTGTAAGCAATACGAACTGCTCCCTCTTACCTAGCGTCTCACAGCCAAGCTACATACCGAAAGAAGTAAATGCCCGCGAGGTCTGACAGAGGTCGCCATGCCACGTAAGTAATCCCACTCTCTAACCACGAGGGCGGTTGGTCTATGTTGAATGATAAGAGGTTGCTTGGCAAGGCTTGGCCTTGCGCTGCCTGCTGCCAAGAACACTTCCCAAGTGCCGAATCGGGGAGTCTGAAGTCGTACTGGAGAAACATTGCTAAGCCAACCCGGGCAGGCCGTCTAAATGCCGAGACGGACTTCGAAGATCCCCAAATAAGAAGGCGATGGAAATGAGCGCCTCCAAATCTCACCGGTAAGGGATGATTACCTTGTAGGTACGGGTTTCAGAGATGTATAAATGGAATGATGTCGGCGCTTGTCGTCGTGGAACGAGAAAATGCTTCTTGTTGCTCTGACTGTAGGTGGTTGTGGTACCTTGCCCTTGGTTTGACCTGATCAATCTGATTCTTTTTATCATATCTCCTCCCTTTCAAAGAACGGTGTGATAAGAAGATCTCATCATGGTGGGCTTTTCCCGACTAGCTGTCCTAGGGGCTGTTCTCCCTTTGACGCTCGCCGCCGTTCGTTCTGAACCCAGACCCATCCTCAGCAGATCTCCAGAGCTACGGCTGGTCAAGACATCTGAGGAGGACGAAGGAACATGGATGACCGAGGAGGAGAAGTTCGAGAAGCTAATCTCAAAACGTATCGGCTTCATGGATATCACCGATACTATGGTACGGCCACTATTCGCGGCCGAACGGATGTGCAACAGAATCTCACAGTCTGCAACAGGAACTCGAGGCAATGGGTGCAGCCCGAAAGGCCCAGCAGAAGGCTGCGGCTGTGTTTCCCTCGGCGCCAAGCCACCAGACGCAGGCTAATGGGCTCATCAAGAACGTCAAGCAGAGCAACCTGCAAACGTGGACGAACACGCTGGCGGATTTCTATAACCGGTACTACAAGGGCTCATACGCGGCAACAAGCGCCTCGTGGATGTATAACACGGTCGTGAGCGTGGCCGCAGCTAACTCGGCCATCACTGTGAAGCAGTTCACACACTCTTACAGTCAACCTAGTGTTATCGCGACCATCCCTGGATCTTCCGCCGAAGTCGTTATTGTCTCGGCGCACTATGATTCTATTGGCAGCACTACTTCTGGCCGGGCTCCTGGTGCTGATGATAATGCTTCTGTGAGTGTTTCTGTCTAAAAGGATATATGTTGTTGTTACGGGATCGAGAACTGATAAATGTATTAGGGCATCGTCGTCGTCCTTGAGGCGCTCCGCGTTCTCGCCGAGGCAAAGTTCGCCCCGGCAAATACGCTCGAGTTCCACTTCTACTCCGGTTCGTTCCATCTCAACAAGGCCCCAACCCCTTCCTAGCCTACCTCCGTAGTCGGACGACACAATGTGACGTGACAGCAAACGACGAAGAGAGAATGAGATGACGAAATGTGTATACTAATATCACCCCTTTCAGGCGAGGAAGGAGGTCTCCTCGGCTCGCGTGACGTTTTCAACTCGTACGTCAGCAAGGGCGTCGATGTCCTCGCCGTCATGAACCAGGACATGACGGGATACTCACCCAACAATGTCATCGCCGTGTATAGCGACTACGGTGACTCTAACTTGATCGCCTTCGTCAAGAAGCTCGTGCCCGTGTATACCAGCCTACCCTTGTCGACGGATCGATGCGGCTATGGATGCAGTGATCAGTAAGTTACTCCGCCATCTTACACATGGCCCGATGATTTGTTTGCTACATTTTTATTGTCATGGTATTAATCATGTTTTGATCTTGTGTAGCGCTTCGGCTTATTCTGCGGGATACCCTGCTGCGTACGTCTGTGACGAGAACATCCGCGACTCCTCGCCGTACATCCACTCGGCACAGGACACCGTCTCGACTGTCAGCTTCCCGCACGTCCTAGAACACGCGAAGGTAAGATTGGATTTTTACCATCTCGCAACGTTTAAATAGGAAAAGCGACCATAATTGCTAATTTCCGATTGGTTTAGTTGACTGTCGGCTTCGTTGTTGAGGCATCGTATTTCTAGACGGATTAGGGGGTATAAATTGGGGTATAGTTTACTCGACCTCAATTTTTTCGACGGCAGTTATGAGTCGAGGGGGTAGAACTAAAGGTAGCGTGATAGTCTTTGTTTAATATTATCCGCATTAATGAACGTGGGCATTCTGAGTGGCCCTCAATTTGTGAGACGATTAATGTCACCTTCGACGCAAAAGATGGTTGCCTGGTTTATGCTTACTTCATAACCACGATGCGCGTTGGACTGCTGTGATATGATTCATTATCGCCTGTTTCATATCGATATTACTGGAGGGAGGTGCTAAGATGAATCATAATTGAGTCTCGTGTGATAGTATCTTCCCGGCGTTAATATCAGTTCTTCAGCAGCCTGGTCCGAGATGCATAAGAGAAAGGAACAAACAAGGAGGACCAAGCGACCAACATTGAATTCTTCAAGACTCTTGGACACCAATTGAAGAGCTTCACGTAGCGCGTTTCAGAACGAGTCAAGGCTGAGTATACTACAAAGAAAAACACAATGCCTATTATTCCCTACATTACAATAGAGTTGTATTAAAGAGCGCACCCAAAGCACTTAAACCCCCGTATTTCTCATTTCTGGATTAAGGTACCACAATCACCCGGAGCACTTAACCCAGTCCCTTTAACGTAACCATAGTCTCGGGCTTCACTTCAACTCTACAGTTCAAACTCCGAATCTCTGAGTCCAGGTAAGCGCTTTCAGCACGTACTGCAATAACATTGCCCTTGCTTGTATTTACGCAATCCTTGTCAAGAGATACACAATGGGTTGCATCGTGAGCAAGAAGACTACGGAAAATCGTCAGGAGGTACCTCAGAAGCTTTGGAAGATTAAAAAATCCCAGACAGCCCAGAAGACCCCTGACTCTAAACTCCCAATAATGACTGAAAAAGAGTTGTTGGCTATTATAAATAGAAAGCCTCTACGTGCACGCCCTTCTCCCATGTCTACAGAAACTGGGCGCCGTTATCCTGGCTTACCGACAAGACGAGACACTAACAAAAATACCGAGATTGAGGACCATGGAGAGCGACAGCGCCTAGGAGAGTACGCTTTGTTTGAGTAGCTTGGCTATAATGTTATAAATAGGGAACACAATTACAGGCGATTTTCAAATTATTCATAATTATGCAAACTAACTGGTGCTTATTATATATTAACTCATTGATACCTACGCCTATGGTTTAAGTGACAATAATCTCACTCTAGCTGTCCATAGTAACTGTCACAATTTGGTACCGTAAACAAAATACGCTAAGCTAGAACCCTTTCTCTAAAGCAAACTTCTGAGCTCATGATTAATAACTGCCCCTATCTAGTCTAGATAAGGCGAGACAAATACTGGTAATTCCCATCCATGCATGATCTATCTTACTTACAGTTCAGCTACAAAATGACTACCTTTATGTTTTATCAACGAGGTAGTTTCAATTTTCAATCGTATGGTTGACCGTAGCTTTATAACTTGCAAAACGAATAACTGTTCACTAGGCCCAACACATCACGTCGGGAATACCGTTTTATAGTCTTCTATGCCCTAGAACTATACGGCCGATCTTTATTCGGGAGTTTGTAGGTGGTGTTGATGGCAATTCTTGTTTTCCATTAGTTTTCATTCCGGGGTGGCTGATCGATACCTCCAGCGACTAGGTGTCTTACGAGTCCCTCTTGGCGAATACAAGAAACCTCTGCTAGCTCATTTGACTATAAAAAGGCCGTGCGAGTGAGTGCTTATGTCTAAAGCCGTCGTATCTGCTTAGGTAATCATCTAATTAATTAGATCGACACGTTGCTGACTAGTTCCGAGCCTGCTTGCTCTTAGATGCCCTTCACAAATTTCATACATTTATTATCATTCACAGGACAAAGGTAAGGCAACAATCTTCATTTAAATCGTTTTAAACCCTTCCGGGAAATTGATGCACTTCTCGTAGGCCTCGGACCTTGAGAGAAGGAGTTTGGGTTCAGGAAGTACTGCCTATAGGGCAGCAACCGCGTCGTTGGTGGCTATATTGCGGCCTAAAGATATAAAGCAATAACGAGGAAGCTTCGCGTGGTAATCGTAAGATGACTGCATATATTTCGATAGTAATGCGGCTCATACTACAGTAGTATAAGTTGCAAGGTAGATAGATCGCTTGCCTTGAGAGGCTGCTCGACGGAAAGCGACCGCGGATGGACATAGAGCCCTGTTTATGCATGTACCCATTTCTAATAAATTATCAGAGGACGGGTAATGCAGTTTCAAAGCAAAGAAACTCCTGTAGTAAGCTGTAATTTTAAGAAAATCGGCGGTAGACTTCGTACGTCTGAACCCAGACGATTTTATACTAGGTACCTGTGAAGCCTGCTTTCTCTGGAATGAGATGGCTATCTCCTATTCCTGGACTTCCTTAAACCAATGTACCCTGAGATTTATCATATCACTTGTGGCCATTGTACCTATGGAATCGTTTGCTTTTTCTGTCAGGAACTTCGACTTCACCCCCAGACTGTATTGAGCGTGAAGAGTCTTGCGAACCTCTAAGCTATGTTCCGCCTATTCTAAAACTGATAGTGTATGCGATTTGGTCTAACAAAGAACATTCCGTGCCTATTAATTGTGATAACCATGGATGATATTTGTAATAGGCATCGTTTTTCTTTGTAGATGACAAAGACCGGTTAATAGTTCCCAGAGTATGACTATCGTAGAGAAACTCGGGTAGGGCAATGGTTGTAGCGGTTTTCGTTTCGTTGTCTACCTAGTCCTTACCTACATGACCCAGGTCAGCGAGTAATTTTATACGCAGTCTTTGTGAAAGGCGTTATTCTCATACGCTGCGCTTTATACCTTCGCAACCCTCAGTGAAATCTCCCTTCCCACAAGCATCACCGTGAGGAAGCCCACCAAACTCAATTCTGCAATGGATATATATATGTATATCTAGATTACATATTGCATTCCATTAGTATGCTGAAAAGCTAGTAATGACAGTTTTTAATACCAAAACCCCCGGTGCGTCTATTAGAGGCCTCAGCGTATACCCAGCTTTAACAGCCGACTCGGCTATTTGGTTGCGGCTTCAGCAAAACAAGTGAAGTTGCGGGATTCTGGTAAACCGTATGGATTATAGAATGCTAAAATTTAAGGAGGAGGAGGGTAATATACCTAATGAAGTAGATTTTGAGCTCATACATAGCGAGTGAAGATGGCTGCTAATCTTGTAAAGGGGAAAGGGTAGCGTCGTGAGGGGTAGTCCGATACACTGTGCCTTGTAACTTTGGAGGTATAGCAGGCCGCGTGATTTGGCCGCATAAGGAATAATCTCAACTCGCAGGTACTTCTATCATAAATAGAATACCTATCTTGAATTATCATAATGATGATATTTGCCACAGTGGCAAATCAAGAAAGTATACAGCCTACCTAGGTAGGTTGCAGGGTTTCGCCGGCTGGTTCTATATCATCCACATATTATACTAGGCTTTTATCTAAAACTACGAAGACATTGTTGAATTTAATCACTATATACTCGGTGCTTTCGTAATGCTGGAGAAGTTGTGGATCTCTATGCTATGTACATCCGTAGGTACTGTAGAGAGTGGGTAATAGGGGTATTCGACTAGCCCCGCCGTGCCCAGACAACTGGAATGCGGGGCTTCAAGCCCCTGTACAGTGCTTGCTGTCTAAGCTGAAACCTGTCTCAGTACTACCTAGCTACGCTATCGACTTAGGTAACTAGGTGCTAAGATTATGTACATGTACCTATAGGTAGTGTGGGTACCTGAGGGTGTCCCGTATCGGGGCACAGTAGGTAGGTATCGTGATAAGCCTCCCTCCAGTCCCTCCCTTCCTCTCCATCCTCCTACCAATCTACCTATCATCCATTACATCTCATCTTATCTTCCTCATAACGCGTCCCCCCCGTTCCGACGCTTGATCTCAATATCTCGACGCCATTATAGCATGCTTGGCGGTGTCGAGACTCGGGTGACGAACAACACGGCTCGCCAACTACTCTTTCGCAACCCAACCTCGGCTCAAGATGCGCCAGGTTTATCCCACATGAGAGCTGGGCTTTAACATTGCGCTCACCACCATGCAACCATCGCGACCCCAACCGAGAGCCCCCGGTAGCTTCTCGCCCATCGTCCCCGGCTCCATCGGCAACCCCTCCTCTAACAATCCCAACGCCGCCGCCGCCGCCCACGCTGCTACCGCCGCACCGTCGTCCCGACCCATGATCCGGCGGATAGAGACGTCCTCGACCGAAGAAAGCATCGCACTGCCCAAGACCAGGACCCCCCAGACCCCTGTTAGTCTGGCGAGCCCGACCTTTCCTAACTCCCCCGGCCGCGCCAGCCCCCAGAACTTCTCACGTCCCGCCCGATCTGCAAACGATGCCCCCAGCACCCGAAACGCCTCGCCCCTGACGCTCCCGCCCGCTCGCGCCGGCCACGTACGGAAGCATTCGCAGACCCCAGGGTTGTTCGAGCCCAGCATGCCCTCGATGAGCACGTCCAACCTATCCCAAGTCGGCATGTCTCCATCGCCTAGCACGCCCTCGGCCAGCCAGATCGCCGCCCAGGCCGCCGTACGCCAGCAATACCAAAACCAACAGCTACAACTACAACAACAACAACAACTGCAACAACAGCCGCAACACCCCACGCACCAGCTACAGCAACATATTCGCCACCGTTCACAGACCGTGCCGTTCCCGGGGAGCGAAGCACATGACCCTTCCAAAAGACCTCCGCCCAAGCCAACCGCCGGACCGCGTAGTCCTCCCATGCTTAGCTTGACCGAGGCTAGCGCACCACGCGACAACGGCTTCGGCAGTCTGGGCTATCATAATGGCTTGCTTGGGAGTCATGTAGCAGCAGCGACAGCCGCTGCAAATGTTGCTTTCCCCAGGGTCTCGTCCCAGAACACCTCGCCTGTGCCGCCCATCCAAGAGCCTCTTATGCCCCCGCCTCCGCCCCCGCCCCAAGCCATTCCCGACAAGCCAGCCAAGGCCGAAAAGTCAAAGGTCAAGCTCTTCTCGCGCCCCAAGAAGATCGATACGAAAAGCGAGTCAAAGGAACGGCCCATACCCAGCCCTGGCAAGATTGGGTCGGCGCTGGCCTCGCTCCAGAGAGGGAATTTCAGCACCACGAGCTTGGCTGATTCGCAGTCCTTCTATAACATGGCCAATTCGTCTTCGGCCACCATCCGCGCCACCGATTCCCCCGTCGAACGAGAAGGGAAGGAGAAGGACAAGGAACGAAAACATCACCATTTCCTATCTCGCCAGAAGCATAAATTGACGAGTAAAGACGACCATCACCTTCCCCTGTCTTCTGCCGCCAGCAACTCCCGCCCCGTTGATCCCAGTGCGCCTTCGAGCCTGTACAATTTCAACCCGCCACCGAGCCCTGGCCCTAACAGCGCCCTAGGCAAAAGCGTTAGCGGTCTCGATCTGCGCCACGGCGGCCGGGCGCTGCGTGAGAAGAGGAAGGAGGAGAAGCTCGGCGATATCATGCGCCATGACAACGAATCCACCTTCGGTCTAGGATCTGAGTGGCCTGGCCCGGGGAGTCTCGGATCTTCGGTGAACACGAGCTCATATTTCAACGAACCCATAGACCCTGCTAAATACGGACTCAACGGCATGTCTCTTGACGACGCCTGGCCGTATTTGAAAGCCAAATTGCTTGTCATATTTGAAGGCGAGGACTTGCGCCTGCCGGTCGAGGACCTCAACAGGGTGGTGGGGGTACACATTCAGTATTGTATACAGCGCCGCTCGGCCCACATCATCATCGATGACCTGCGAGATCTACTCACCACGGGGTTCGCGTCGCTCGACCACGCTCTGCGGATGACACCAGAGGACCGGGTGATTCCTGCGCTCGTGGAGTTGTGGGTCATCACATTTACCAACATCCTTCCCTATCTACAAGCAGTCTTCTTACCGTTGGATCTCGAGTTCTCGGGGGTCGGGCAATACCTGACGTCGGAACATGCGCGCGAGTTCTGGGGCGGTGTCGTGGCGGGCGGTCCTACGTCAAGCCCACCGGGCGGCGGCAACTTGCAAGCGCACATCTCGCCCGCTAGCAATGTGCTCGATGTACGGCGGATGGTCCTCACGGCTTACCGCGACATACTTATCCTACCGCGCTACGACAAACTCAAGGCAATCTTCTCTCGACTCTCGCTCGAGCATTTGCCTTACTCTCTCGCCTCGCTGGCCCTGGCGTCACCGCCACCAGTGGGCGAGAGCATGGCCTCCCTGTCGACGTCACCATCCGACGGGGGGTTTGCGGGAGCGCGCCCGGGCACGGCCATGTCGCTCGACCCGAGCGTGGCCAGCTACAACTCGACGACGACGACGGTGTTTGGCAACGACTCCAATCCGTCGAGGAGCCGGGCGATCAGCAATGTCTCGTATGTCAGTGGCGCATCGGATCCAGCGTCAGCTAGTGGCAGGTCGCTTCTTCGGCCCTTCACGCCACAGACGCAGGAGATACTGGGCAGCGTGCGCGAACAGAACGTCGAGGACAGCAAGCAAGTGACTGAAATGGTGGGCCGTTTGTTGCAGTGCATGAGCGTCCTTGCTAGCATTGGCACGGGAGCGGGAGGTGCCATGGCGGGGGTTGGCGGAGCGGACGAACCCAGTAAGATGGTGTCGGAGCTTGGGCAGCTGCTGAAGCTGAATTGGCTGGGCAGAGGCCGGACGGGGCGAAATAGGAGAGGCATGGTTGGCGGCAGGGTCAAGCGGCCGGAAAATAGGTCGAACAGCAGCGTTCTGCGTGAAGCGGTGCAAGAAGGCGTCGGAGTAAACGGATAACGGAGTAACGGGACAATGATACCTACGAGGTTGGAAATGCATACATGACCAGAGCTACAATATGATACCTTACTTTTTGGCTTTTATCTCGTTGGGTGGATACCACCCAGGCCTGTTCTTCAGACCGAAGCTGATATTTTTTGTTGTTCATAGACTCTTTTATCCCTTTTGAAGTAGAACGGGTTTCAGACAACCACTCTAACCGACCTACCTAGGCCAGGTAGGAAAGGATTGCTAAATACTACAGCCAGATGTGTACAACCATCATCTGTAGGGCTAATAGCAACGTAGTCGGCGTAATTCCATGTTACGCAAATCTGCAGTACCGTTACATGTGGAAATAGGCGCCGCATGTGCAACGGGTACCACGTCGTATCAGGAATCAAGAATAAAACAATACCCGTCCGAAGTATCCGCCACGCCGGACCCAATTCACTATTTTCTCTCGTCGCTCCCCGCAGCCGCCTCGTCAAACGAAACAAGGCAGCCAGCCCATTTTGAACTCTCTCGATTAGAACACAAGATAAGCCCTTTCAGGCCAAGATAAACAAACCTTTCAGACCAAGACAAACCCTTTCAGACCAAGACGAACCCTTTCAGACCAAGACGAACCCTTTCGGGATTTCTCGTGACGTGTTGATAGAAAAGACAATTGAAAGAGGAGGCGACGGCTATAAAGCCCACCACCAGCGGCGCATCTCGAACTACCTAATTTCCAACCCATCCATCTCTCTCCATCGGCTAGCAGTTGCATCCTCATCCCGCGGAGTAGCGACAAACCTACTAGTAACCTTCCCCAACGCTTCTATACGGTACTTACTTACCACCACCACCTCCTCCGTGACCATGACCATGTACTCACTCACGCGCTCCATAGTGGCAGCAGCAGCAGGGGCAGCGGCAGCGGCAGCAGCATCAAATATGTCTTCCACCTCGTCTCCCCCGCAGCAGACGGCGCAAGACGTCATCAAGGCGCTCAACCTGGCCCCGCACCCGGAGAAGGGGTACTACATCGAGACGTTCCGCGACCCGGCCACGTCGGACGGCGGGCGCTCCAGCTCGACGTGCATCTACTACCTCCTCGAGGGCGAGGCCGGGCTCTCGCACTGGCACCGCGTCCGCGACGCCGTCGAGGTCTGGCACCACTACGCCGGGGCCCCGCTGCAGCTCAGCCTCGCGTGGGACGACGGCACGCCCGTGCGCGACGTCGTCTTGGGCACGGATCTGCGCAGTGGCCAAAGACCCCAGGTCATCGTCCAGAGGAACGAGTGGCAGCACGCCGTCTCCCTCGGCGAGTGGACTTTGGTCGGCTGCTCCGTCGCCCCGGCCTTTACCTTCGAGTCCTTCCAGATGGCCGAGCCGGGCTGGGAGCCAAACACGACGGGGACGAACTGAGGGCTGCTTTCTTAGCCCCCCCCCCCCTTCCCCCCCCCCTCCCCCGGAGTCGTAGATTATTTTATTTTAGGTACGGTTTCGGCGCTTGAGACTTGTTTTAAAAGCTGTCGTATGTGCTGGTGCATGTTTAGGAGCTAATTGACGAGTGTTTTTTTGTTTTTGTTTTTCCTTCTTCGCTGTCTTAAATCGTTGTTTGCCTCGTTGGCCAGACTACCTAGGTAAATAGCCACTGTAGACTAGTTCGTCTGAAGGGCCAAAACGACCATTTGCTGGCCCAGGCAAATAATCGTTCTAGCTCTCCTATCGTTTGTTCTTGAGTGGTTGGTTGAAGGACTATTCCTTTGCTGGTCAGGCAAAGGAATAGGCCTTAACAAGAAGAAAAAACAAAAAAAAAACAAGACGAAGTAAATAGGGGCAGGACGATCGCTGATATTTACAGTCCTTCTTTATTCTACAATCCTATGGAGCTGTTGGAATCACAGTAGGTCTTGGATATGCACGTCTTATATGTATGTATATACCCCTAAACTAACTCCTAAAATATGTCTTAAAAACTAAATCAACCCTGAAATGGGAAATATGACTCCAGAGGCTAGGCTTGTGGTAAGGTAGGGAGGGAGTAGTCGGTGAGATGAATGTGTTGTGTTGAGATGTGGTCTTCTCTCGGTCGATCGCGTGACCGAAATGAGTCTACTGCTGTTGAGATTGCTGACGTGGGCTTATAGGTACGTTGACTGGTTACTGGTGGGCTTATCGAGGGTTGTATGGCAGTCAAATGACTTTATAGACTTTTACTTTATTTAGCCTTGGAGCATTCAACACTCTTTTAAGGTAATAGATATATTGAAAGGTCTAGATATGATGCGAGTTAGATAGGGAGGATGTTTGTTTGTGCTCCCCACCGCCAGACACTCGCTTTATTTGTATATGATAGGAAAGAGACTCAGCACTACTACTTTATAATATCTATTACTTGTTTTACACTGACGCATACCTTAGTAAACCCATTACATATAAATGCAGCTGCCAAATGGTGCATGATGCTGGATAATAACGTTGCATTACACACGATGTCTGGTCATTACGGAACATGCGACGGGTCGGCACAGGCCTGTAGCGAGAAAGCTTTCGTGATTACAGCAGTCAAATAAGTTTATTCCTTGCTTGTACATTGAAACGTGCCAGACTTTGACGGTAGCATGTGAAATACATTTACCTGGGAAAGACCCGAGGGTGGCGAACGTAACAAAACAAAATAGGTACTCATGCATCAACTGTCGAGGCAACGCCTAGTTCTAGAATAGACCTGCTATCAACCAGTCAGCCTCGGGTTTAGACCAAAAAAAACTGTAGACAAAACGTAGAAGATATTTATATCAGACATCCAAGGAAGAAATTGACCCTCATTTACTTCAAAATAGGCTCGTATGAAGCTCGAGTGGAAACTGCGAATTAAGGTGGAAAGTTCATCATAAAATAGAGAGTACCCAGGCTGTGCGAAGAAAATTGTCGGCTTACCAAATGATGGGGAATGAGGGAGGAGCAGAGCAGGATGCAGGTGGCGGAGTTAAACAATCTACGACGCGTCACGGGGAGAAGCCTGAGAAGAGATGGATGTTAGCAGCTGAGTCAGCGAAGAGAGATGTGACTCGCGCGTAACAGGGCCTCTCTGGGTCGTGTGCAAGGCGCGCGCGAGGCACGTCGGCACACGAGATCAGACAAAGTATACTGGCAAGTAACAGGCTGCTAGAGCCCGAACAGTCGAAACTTCTTCATGGTCGATTCGGTTGGGAAAAGAAGACAATTTGTTGGGATGTCATCCTGAAAAGGGAGGCGGCGATGCGAGATGAGGGGGAGAAGGAATCGTGAGACTCACCATTTCGTTCGGATCACAGTGCGCGAGGACGGGGCGCAGATATACAAACCGATGCACTGAGGATATATTGACATCAGCAATACTGAATGGTGCTCATCTCGTGCTTAGTACGGTGTCCTGCTGAGCTCAAGGACGTGGTTGAGGAAAGAGTGTAGACGAGAAGGGTAAATGTTAAATGTTGGGTTGAGGCGAAATTTATAGAGGAAAGGAAGAAATCAAGAACTGGACCCTGAAGACTGGGCTAGACTAGGAGAGCCTCGCGCAAGAAAAATTTGAGCAGAAGGCCTGTGGGGCATTCGCTAGCGGAGAAACCGTGGAGCGGCATAGGGCAGTCAGGCTGCAGCTGGCCGACGATCGGACGCCACCTTCTCTCAGCTGGCGGACGGCTACAGTACAGTACAGTACTGCATCTCAACAACCGACTGTAGGTAGGTATGCTCGCATGTCGCAGGCCATCAAAACCTTGCTGCCTCAACTCTCTAATATAAACTGTAGGTACATATAGGCAGTCTTCTAGCCGTCTCCCTCCTCGGTTCCAACTTCACTTTTTCATCTTCCTCCTCACATTCACATCCACATTCACATTCATACTTTCAACCCTCAATACTGCAACAGGGTTAGGTACAGAACAGAGGTACAGAGCAGGCGACTTAGTCACCTGCATGGGCTGGTACCACCATCTCATTACCCCATTCTATTATTGGAGTCAGGAGCATAGATAATCCGAATTCCGCCGACGTTTGGGCGAGTGATTGGTCCGACACGGCTGCTGCACGTCAGAGCCCCCACTCGCCGTCTTCCCTCGCTCCCTCGCTGCCCCAGCCCGCCAGCCCCCAGACTAGGCCATCTTGCTACCGGGATCTGCCACCAGCCCACTGCGTCGGCTTTTCCCTCTTTCTCTCGCACTCCCGCCTTCTCGCAGTTCTCAGAGACGCAGACGCGCGCCGAACTCGTCGTTTAGTCATCTCCCATCTCAACGCTACCTACCGTAGCCTGCGCGCCCGCCTACACTACTGTAGGGGAGGTAGCCTCGGCGCTGTGTGTGTCTGTCTACTTTACCTACCACCTACCTACCCACCCAACACTTAACCAACCCAGTGAGTGTCCATTCCGGTGGACAGCAGCATCCACGGCTCACCGTGCACAGCGCATCGTCTCAGTACAGCACAGCACGCACAGCGCAGCGCAGAGGTGACCGGCTCCATAAGGCGCTATACGCACCACACCGCTGTAGGTCATAGGCACTGCAAATAGAATCGGTTAGTTACCACAACCCACAACCCAAACCCACTCGCCCGTTGGTTGATTGATGGATCGATTACCTACCCATACTACTACTGCCCATTACAGCCAGCCCAGCCCAGCCCAGCTAGCCCCAGCACCCACTGACCAGCACCCACTGACCAGCACCCAAACACCACCACCAGCGCATTACCTACTGCTGCTGCTACTACCTGCTCTTGCTCTGCTTTTTGCTTTGCTCGACACACTACTACCTACCTACCTACTTGCTTACCGTACCTATTACTTAATTCCCCGTCCCCCGTCCCGTCCCCGTCGCTACTCGCTCATTCCCGACGCCTCTGGCCATTTGGAGCTGGCTAACTGCTGTACAGCATCCCACATCATACGCTCTCTCTCTTTCTCTCTCTCTCGTCTTATCTTCTTTCTTGACCACGCCTCGGCCATGTGCTGCTGCATCTCGAGTTCGTGACAGCGACTCGTCTGCATCCTGTTCTGCCGCATCGTCTCCGACGTTCCCTTGTCCCTTGTCCTTATCCTTGCTTGCTTGCTGGCTTGCATGTCTTCTTCTCTCGTGCCATCTTGACGCCTCGCTTCCAGTAGGACCGCCCCAAGACCGCAGCAGCCTCCGTTCCAGCCGCACGAGCGCGCTTCCCAGTCCAGTCCCGCCATCATTTGTCTCTCTTGTTTCGCTTAGAATTTGCTGCGTGTTCGTCTCCCTTCCCGGCGTGCCGTCATCCCGTCAACGTCCACGACCGTCTTGGCCCCATCGCACCCTCGGTCCGCCGGCCTAGCCTTTCGCGACAGCCCAGGTTCCCACCGAACCGCGCCCTGCTGCAGTGTATACCACTCACTGCCTGAACACCCGACCATCCCTCGTACAGGCCCTCGTGCAGGTCCTCGTTGCAGCCCGTACTGCGCTACTTTTCTCCCTCGCTTGCCGTACCACATTGACCGACGACCCTTCGACGCGCTCGTGTTGGCCCGCCGCCCCATACCCTTGACAGCGCACCGCAACCCCCTACCACCAATTTATACGCGCATGGTATACCCCCGAGAGTGCGACGTCGATATCCACGCTGTGGGTAGTCGACACTATTAGAGATGATGGCAAGCATCGGCCCGGGTTTCCACCCAGGCATGCCACAGCATCCCGGGGTCCATACCGGTCATCCCATGGCCCCCGGCATGGCTCCCGGCATGGCTCACAATCCGAGTCAACCTGGCGCTCAACAAGGCATACCCCCCCAGATGGCCGCTCACCTGGCCGCTTCTGGTCCCGGCGGCCAAATCAATCCCGCTGCCATGATGGGAGGTATGCCTCAGGGTGCTGGCGGTCCTAATGCCCACGCCCTCCAGCACCTGAACCCGCAAATGTTCCAACAGCAGCAACAACACTACAGTGAGTCTCCCCTTGCCTGCTGTTGCTCCGCTGTTGCTCCGCTGCCAAACCGCGGCCTCCAACGTCCGTGCTGTTACTGATATCTCGGTGTAGTGGCACAAAACCCTAATAACCAGAATGTGTTTAACATCCAACAGCAACGGATTATGCAGGCGAGACAGGCCAATTTGATGCAACACCAGATTATCAATGGTGGCATGCCCATAATGGGGAACATGAATGCGCAGCAGTATGCGCAATTGAGGCAGGCCGGTATGCAACCAAGGATGCCCGGGCACATCCCACAAGGTCATCTTCAACAAGGAGGCCAACATCCAACCCCCCAACAACAGCAGGTAAGTGGTGCTCGGATTGTGTGACGGAAGCCCTATATCATAATATGCCATGCCTTAATTCTATCGCTCAACGTCCCTGTCACTGACTTCGGTACTTGCACAGCAGCTGGCCTTGCAGCAGATGGCTTTACAACAGCAGCAGCACCAGCAACAGCAGCACCAAGCTCAGCAGGCTGCGAATAATGCGATGCATCAAGGAGGCCAGCCAGGTCATCCACATATGACGGCACATCAGATGCAGGCCCTACAGCAGCAGCAACAGAGCCAGCTTGCCCAGTCAATGGCGCAACAAATGCCTGCAACTGTTGCGCAGAACCAACAACCGCAACCTCAGCCCCAGGTCCAACCCCCACCTCAACCCCAAGGCCAACCACAACAGCCTCAGCAGCCCCAGCAACCGCAACAACAGGGTCAGCAGCAGCAACAGCAGAGCCAGCACCAAGCTCAACAAACTGCGACAGGTCCCCAGGGTCCTCAGAGAGCAGCCACACCGGCCGGCGGTCAAGCTAACCAACCGCAGGCTCAAGGCCCAACCGCAGCTCAGACCAACCAACCGCAGCAGCCGCCTCAGCAACAACAACAGCAGCAGCAGCAGCAGCAACAGCAACAGCAGCAGCAGCAGCAGCAACAGCCGGCGCAGGCGCAAAACCAATCAGCGACCCAGCCTCAACAGACAAACGCTCAGTTACTACAGCAACAGCAGTTCGCCCATCTCCAAATGCAACAAGCTCAGCAGCAAGCCCAACAGCAGCATAAAAATGATAATTTGATGAAGGGCCAATGCTTGCTAAAGTTGATGCAGTTCAGTGAGCATCTGAGTAACTTTCCGGTTCGTCACACTCGGTTACAACTATCGGCTAGCTTGGCTCTAACTTTCTACATAGGGTACTAATGGCCGCGACGATGTACAATATTGGCAGATGTTTGTTGACCGGTTTTTCTCGCATCGAGGCATATTCCGACTATCGCTCCCGGTTACTGGATCTGAATCCACGAGCGAAGAACATGGGTCCGATAAACAGTATGAGATAGTGCAGCCAGCGCTCGCCAGATATTTTCACACGCATTTCCAGAGCGGTATTCACAGGATACAATTGACATTCGAGAGGGGTACTTCGGATAGACAATTGGCAAACAACTGCCATTTTCTTGAGAATCAGAGGGCTAGCATGATATATTGGTTCGAGAACTCACACGTACGTATAAACCGGTTCAGAAAAACCACCCGGGAGTTTTCGTCTTGCTTGCTAACGTACATGGATTAGGTGGTTGCCACGGGACAGCTGAAAGCTCAATTCGACAGTGAACAGAAGCTAGAGATGCTCGAGTTCAATACACAGAGCCACGAGGAATACGTTTCGAGAAAGATGGTAATCAACGCCGCGAGGCCAACTCATATGTGGGCCAAGGAATGGAAAAAGGTTAATGGCCAAGACGCAAACTCTCCCGAGTTGAGCAAAAAGGGCAAGGCGAAGCAGTTAAAGTCGCCGCCGAATCCCCCTCCCGATTTCGTCATACCTCATTCTGCTGTAAAGGGCAACATGGGCATCACTGAGCCGGTGTTCCAATTTCTAGAGGTATGCGATCTCTGTATCCCTAAGATGTTTGATATGTAAACTGACGTCCGCGCTAGATTGTTGAAGTGATGGGCCAGATGAACGTAAGTTAACACCATGTCACAAGCTATCCAAGGAGAAGGGGTGTGGCAAGCAGTTATCTGCTTACCATTTTGATCTCTCAATAGCATATATATCGCTAACTCATCTCGCATTAGCCGCTGTTCGGTTTCTACCAAGCACACTCATCACTGTCCCCATACCAAGCGCTCGACCAATATGTAAATACCCACATCGCACCTAGTCTGCAACAAGCAACGATGAACGGACATGCTTCGGGGGCTATCCCACCAAATCAACGGACACCAAGTTTCAACCAATTTCCGCTCGGGGCTTCACCGGCTGCGTCGCACCTCCAGCTTCCCAATTCCCCTCACATGGGAAGCCCTGCACAGGGTCACATGCAGGCTCCCGGAATGCAGCTTCAACAGAGCGCGCAAGGGACAAATTCTAGCGGGCCCAGTGCGAATACCAGTCCGGCGAGCAATAAACGCCGGAGGCCATCGGCGGTAAAAGCCGAAGAGGATAGCGGCGCGCCAACGCCGGCCAGTTTAAACGCACCGCAAGTGAATGGCGTGGCCACAAAAAAGCCACCGACGCCTCGGATGTCCCACAATAACAAACGCCAGAAAGTCAATGCGGCATAGGGCCATGATTCATCCATCACTGTTTCTGTTTTCACCTCGTTATCATAGCATATCGGCGTCAGGCTGGATATGATTTTGACCTTTGATTCCCCACTGTCTCACGGTGTTTTGGGGTTGGCTGTGACCATATTTTTTTATCGACAACTTGAACTACGCGTTAAGGATTGCTATCATCGACTGTTTTTTTCTTTGACTTATGAACGGCATCTGTTTTTGGGCGGACATTTTCCCACTAGAATGGCGCCTTTTGCCGGATAGGAGTGGGATACATACTTCGAGACGGACCCGTGATACCTATTTAGTGCGTGTTCGCTCGCCACGGCAGAGAGACCAGCAGTAGCATAATTAGCGAAGTTCGGCTCGGGACCTCTGGGTGTCGATGGGGCCTGCCGATGCCGACGATGAGGACTGTATGAAGCTTGGCAGTAGCCGATGTACGATATACCTTTTTTCCCCGTCTCCTCGTTGTTGTCGTCGTCGTCATGGTCATTTATTAGTCTGGCGTTCATGTGTTGTTGACTTGCAAAAGCGGTATAAGGAGTAGAGGAAGGCAGGCGGATTCAGAGTACTAGGGGTCGCTGTGCTCTGTGCACAAGAAAAGTTGATTATTTTTGCACATTTACTGATTCGCCTTTTGTTGTGTACTGATACACCCTTGGTTGTGACGTTATGTGGAGTACTGGTACCTGGAGTTTCGTCGACGATGCGAATTGGATAGAGGTTATGTAGTCACGGGGATAGCGGTACTCGAAAGATTCTACATGGCCTGTGATTAATTTGCCTGCATTACACCTATTTTAAAATATGAGTTAAGGGGTTGAACGGTGTAGGTATTCATGGAAACTAGGTAATTACCTAAATCCGAGTCTGAGCAATGGCTCAAAAGCAGCTCTACTCCGTGCTGTACATATTGTCCGCCATCTACCTACGAGTCCGGTTAGCGTGGTCGGTTGCTGTTCTCAGAAGTGCGCAGCAATGACCTCATGATTTCACAGACCTCTCCAGCTAGTGGCGGTGGAATTATTTTAGGCGCGATATTCAACTGATCAAGACTTGGACGAATGATTCCCTCTTCTGACATTACGAACACAACACAGCACGCACGATAGCAATTCTACTTTCTTCTTTGGCAATCCCGTAAGACTACCGCCATTGTTCATATTTCGATGGTCGATAGAAGAAGAAAGGGTAGAACGATACAGCAGCCTGCCGTCATACCTCGCTTCTAACACGTCCCCACGGGGAAGTCCTGCATGCCTCTTATATGCTACCTTTAACCGATATGCATATAGTACGTTCGCGAAGCGGAGCCGGTAGTGTGCTCCGATTAGGGAAATATCCCCGGATTGCATAGTCTCGGCTATGAACCCTGACGTCGATCGTCGGGCTTACTTGCTCCACTCACCTTAAGTAGACTGCGCGGAGCTCCGAGGGCAATTCCTGGTACGGGACTATCCGTTCTACCTCCCCATACGAGTTAGATAAACATGGCAGCCCAAAAGATGCTCCGCCGCAAAGACAACTCCCCGGGCGTCGGACTGCGCGCCGTCCTCGCAGCGCAGGCCGAGGGCGCATCCGCGACGTCCACGCCGATCCCGAGCCCGCCGGAAGACGTGAGTGATGAGATCTGTTATCGCCCGCCTACCTGCCTACCTACTTACCTACCCCTCCTCCCTCTATTTCGACCAACGACCTGACGAATAAAAAAAAAATAACAAAAACAACAGGCAAACAAGGTGAAGGCGACCTGCGACTCGTTCACGCTCGAGTCCTTCACGGCCGCAGACGCGTGGGAGCTCGGCCACCTGCTGTACGCGCGGCTGCTCCCGTTCGCGGCGGAAAAGCCGACGGTGATCTCGATCGCCACGGCGCACGGGCCGCACGTGCTCTTCCAGGCCGCCGTGGGCAGCGGCACCGTCCCCGACAACGACGCGTGGGTGCGGCGCAAGCGCAACGCCGTCCTGCGCTTCGGCGCCTCCTCGTGGTTCCTGCATTGCAAGTACGCCGGCCACCAGGAGAGGTTCCGTCACCGGGTTGGCATGAGCGAGGAGGCCGCGGGGGAGTATGCCATTCATGGCGGTGCGGTGCCGAGTATGTTCTTCCGTCTGCTTATGTCTCTTGGTAAAATGGCCTGTGTCCTGACTTTTTTCTTTGCCCAGTTCGGGTTGCTGGCGCTGAAGGCATTGTTGCGGTTGTGGTGGTTTCGGGACTCCAGCAGCATGAGGACCACGGCGTCATTGTTGATGTTATCAACAATAATTGGGAATAAGATGACCTTGGTCGTAAAATTCGCTTATAGGTATCAGAGAGTTGGTATAACAGAAGCCTCTAGGAGTGGAGGTTTGGGGATCCAAAATTGGAGTCCCCTCAAATACACCCTCAACCCCACCTCGTCATCGTATACTGCACTTCTTGCAGCCCCCTACAATAACAAAAGACCGTCAATATCAAATCTTAAGCATAGAAGCACATCACTACCTAGGTAGCTACCTCCCGAACCGCCCTTTTGAAAACTCCCGATTCTGCTGGCACGGCTTAATATGATGTCTCCTTACTCATCACTACACTCGTGTCGACACTGCGATCGCATGGTTGTTGAATGGACTGCTTCATGCATACACGATGTGATACAAAGCCCGGCGCGCTGCGATATGACTCGGGACAAATTAATATTTAATATCACCGCCCGAGATCTGTTAGTAGCATCATCGGACGGATGCCACCTATGCCATTGGATTCTCAACGCCAAGGCCATTTCCCGTCAGCTTCTCCAGGCATCGCCAGAACTACTAGACCACGGCCATGATGTAGAGCCGTCGGATCTCAAGTATCTGGCCGATGCGGATGACGAAGATCCCAACTGTCTACGACCTTCGTTGTTAGAAGCTATTCACCACCAGGGCTCTGAGATTCAAGATTATATACTGGTTGCTGCCACAAACCCCCCCTTTATCGGATTTGGCCATGACGGATTTCAAAAGGATCTTTACAGCCTTCGATATTTCGGACTTTGCAATCCGCAGACAAAGCTCATTCTTTATCGAACTGTCAGCAGTCTTCAGATATTTGCCACCGAACAAGACCCCGCGGCCAAGGTCGTTTCGACTCGTCCTATGCAGAATGACCCTTCTCAGTGCCTAGACGCAGTATCCTCCTGGCTGCAAAACTGCCGAGAGAATCACACTAGATGCAGAGAAACCGCATCAAGGTTGCGAGAGCATAGCAGGAGGGTCATACCTAAGCGGTTAGTGCGCATTAAAAAGCCGGGAGAACACCAGCTGCGATTGTCTCTCCAGGATACAGATGGAATGGGTGAACCACCGCCCTTTGCAGCCCTGAGCTACTGTTGGGGCGGACCTCAGACATTCATGTGCGGCCAGTCTAACTCGCTCAAGCTTGCATCTTATATTTCTCTCGATAGGTTACCTACCACTATCCGGGACGCTGTGACCGTCTGCAGCCGGCTTAGTCTTGACTATTTGTGGGTAGACTCGATCTGCATCTTGCAAGATAGTGAGATGGATAAAGCTATTGAGATAGCGAAGATGCCTTATATCTATGGAGGCGCAGCCGTCGTCATCGCCGCGTCTCGAGCACAGTCTGCATGGGACGGTTTTCTCGGTGCGAGAGTGCCATCCCCTGAAGCTGTACCCGTATTTCAGCTACCGTGGCGTAGTACCGACAATCAGCTTGGTACGGTGATGGTAACGCCATTAGACATAAATCCCGAACCTATCGATCAACGGGGATGGACTTTCCAGGAGCAGTTGCTATCTACACGAATGATCGAGTTTGGCACTCGGCAAACCAGATGCACATGCCGAGAGAATCTGTCGGGGCCCGATTCCCCAGCCGGATATGTTGACGGGTGGAGGTCAGAGAGAGACTTGGATTCTTCGTATGTATACGATAGGATGTGGAATATGGTTGAAAATAGCCTCCAAGATGGCTGGAACCAAGTCATACGCAGATATACCGAACGGAAGCTCACCTTCGGCACGGACCGTCCCCTAGCGATATCGGGCATCGCGGAACAGTGCAATAATCTCCACGGCGATGAGTATTTCGCCGGCCTATGGAAGCACTCCATCAATGACGGACTACTCTGGGCTGTGATGGCGGCGGATCGAGAGCCGCGGCCACCAAAATACCAGGGCCCGACATGGTCGTGGTTGGCCGTCAACAGCGCGGTATTCAACCTTCAAGAAAATAACCACAAATGGAACTCGGAACAGTTCAATGCCGAGGTCGTATCTATTCGAACAGATCTAGTGAACGCTCACGCCCCGTTCGGTGCAACCCGGGAAGGATCGGGGCGTCTGCGCATTCGTGGACGTCTAGCACCAGCGACATACCATAGAGACAACCCTCGAGCGGCCGACTTTGAACGATCGGGTGACCATAGCCTTGAAATAACGACGCCCCATGGCAAGGCCACTGCTATTTTATATCTGGACTACGTTGAAGATGCATTTGAAGATGAGCAGAGCGTCAGCGGGGATGGACCTGCAATGGCGCTGGAGGTACGGAGCGCGACTGCCGGCCCATCATCGTTCACTTTTGGGGTGGTGCTGCGGCCAACGGTGGAGGATACGGTATTGTCGTTTGGTAATGGTCTAGAAGGAGACGTGGCTACGTTTGCGCGGATTGGCGTGTTTGAATATGCGTCGAGCTTGGTCGATTTCGCAACCCGCAGCCCGACCGACGATGCTGGTTGGGGGGAGAGGACTGAACGAGAACTCGACTGTTTCAGACATGTTGAACCACGCGTCATTGAGATTATATAAAAGAACCGTGCTAGGTATAAGGGCTGCCGCACTGCGACAAGGAGTCAGGAGATGCCTTCGTGTCGAGAGCTTTTATTGGCTCTTTGTGGGCTCGCTTACTTACGTGTCGAGCGCAAGCTTTTAATAACCCTTTTTCGGCCGGTATTGTAGAAGCTCATTGTATGTTCGGGGCTATTAGACTAGGTACGGAGCCTATGATATGCTAATACGAAGACGATGGTGCAGGGCGCAAGGTTCTCATGCGATCCAAAACTAGGAATATTGGTTTTGTGGATGCTTTGATCCGACACCGACTTCAGTGCGGCCACCTCTTCCCAAATCTCGACTTCCTTCGCAGCAGAGTGGGCTTGATTTACTGCTTGTTGAATTTCCTTGATCTTCGGCTTGAGTACTTCCAATCTTCCAATAGATGTTTTTAGGTCTTCATCTAATTCATCACGGGCTATGCAATCTTTAAGATGATAATCATTCAACTTAGTTCTGGCCAGACGCCCGCCTCGCTTTCTCTGCTTCTATCCGCAAGCGCCGCAACTCCTTTTTCTTATTAGTGATGTGATCTTCAACGAGGGACATGGTCTGTTCAACCGAGCGGATTCTACTGCTAAGAGTGGCCGTATCGTCTCGGCGGGCCACAGCGGTGGTCAGCTCGCTTTGGTCCTCGCGAAAAGGCAAGACTAATTAGCACGCGTCTACTATCCTAGTCATACCGGGCGAGGTCATGGTGAAGCGAGATGAAAAGCCGCAAGCGCGGCATGTTCAGCACCTCGAGGGCGGCGGTGCGGTAGTCGTGGCGGTAGGCGAGACCATAGTTTCCCAGAATCACGTTGACGCGCGGCAACACGACACTCAAGTCGGAGAAAGCGGTATGCCGCAGAGATGACGGCGGTCGGCCGCATCGAGCGCCATGCCAGCACATCCCCGCAGACGACAACACGGTTGAGGCCTGGCGTCTGTCGTGCGAGGGACACGATCGATTCGTCAGTTCGTCTTGTGCGTTCCGAATCGCCGCATAGGATAAATCAAATATTCCGCTATTGCCTGATAAAGGTAGCGAATGCAGTGCTTCTTGTCGCAATTTGGGAGGCAACACGGTGCGTGTGTCGACGGGGTATTTCACGGGGACTAGTGACGATTAGAAGAGACATGTTTTCAGATCACGTACAGTAATCATATGTATCATATTTTTGATCCATTAGCTGCCGAGGTCGGAATAGTGAAACCAGGTAGTCTGGAACATTCCGACATGCTTGTGGCTAAAGCCAAAAACGCCATCTATTAGACCACGTTAATATTGAATGAGTGAATGAATGGGTATAAATGGTACCTACTGCATCTTACTAGTATGGACAAGAATTTCCTGTCAGAAATGGAAATTCCATCGCTAAAGCCATTTGTAATTTAAACTGTGACATCAACATGGCTCGTGACACCAGCCTTAGTGCTCGCTGTTCTTCGTCGGCGATGGACGACAGGCCACCATTTTCGAGGGCAATTTCCAAGGAGCATCTGCTTTCATCAGATTTCGCGCCCAAGTACATAACTCGAATCGCACAGGAGTACGTCTGCTTCTTCTATCATAATTGAAAATTCTAACCAACCATATGAAGATGTATCATTTTGCTCGCAGGCGCCACTGCCATACTCCTCCAGCTAGCTGAGCCCGGCATCGCGGCAGGCGTGAATGAACATAGCAACTTCGCTTATCGCGTGCAAGACCGGGGGCGGACAACTATGAATTTCGAGTATTCCACCTTCGCCTGCGCCCTGCAGGTGCCAGTCGAGATGTGGCCGGACAGCCGCCAGGCCTTCTGGGCGTACTGGGATCACAAGGTTGCCACGATCCAAGTCACGCAGCAGGCGAGAGACGTGTGTAGAGACATCATGTATCCACGACACGCCCCTAGATATCTATAGATCTTAATGCCCATCATATGGGTTTTCATCTCTGCGTGTCTGCCTGATAGGATCCGACAGGAGTATAGCCTGGATAGCCACCGTTAGGTTTGGAAACTCCTTGAATGGCTTATAAAGGCTTTGTACCGCCCTCTTCCTCTCAAGGTAAGGAGCTGCCTAGTTGGGTATTATATGAAGGATATGAGAAGAAGACAAGCGTCTCCGCAAAATATATTTTGGAAGACATAAATTTGTCCTTGGCTTTTCATCTAACGCGAATCCAAGCCTACTTATATTTCGGGATAAAATGACATAGTAATTACTCCATCTTAATCGAAAACAGTTCGTGTATTGATGGCCTTCGTTAATAGGTAGTGTTCATTTAGTACAGTGGTCATTTACGTGGACAGAGCCCCCGCCGACGTGTTGCCAAGTCCCATATAAAGCTTCAGGCAATGCTTCTTGGTTTTTAAGTCGGTGTCCTCGATGACTAGCTACTAAAGTTGCACAAGGATTTTATCTACGTCCTGTTCTATTGTGTATTAGTAAGGGCTATCTCTCGGTCATCTGCACTCACCTCGCATATCCCATAAGTCCATCAGAGTCACCGGGAACTTTGGAATGCCTTCGTTCTCCGCCGAACGTAGGGGCACAAGGTTGATAGTATATATATTTCTCCCGTCCTCTTGTTCATCCATCGCCCGTTGTGCATTCACTGCTCGGGCGCTCATGTTCCAAGCCCTTAACCGTTAGTATCCTTTTTCTACTCGATTGACCCAGAACACTCACAGTGCTGTGATCCGCTCGTTGCAGCAGATAGTTACATTGGTGAGTGCTTGTAGTTTTGCATCGATGTTCGCGATCTGAGCCTTGAGTGGGATGGCGGGTGATACGGTAACTTGGTTCGAGTAGGGCTCGTTTGCGGTAAACCCTTGCCCTTGCGTTTAATTCATGATCCCGGTGTCCATGGTAGGAAACACCTCGGATCGCTTGTTTATCACCTGGGTGCCCATGTCGGGAAACACAGACGGCTGGTTTATCGTCTGGGTGTACATGGCAGGAATCTCGGACGGTTGGTTCATAGTCTCGGTGCTTAAGGAGGCAGGCATCTCGGACAGCTGGGCCATGGTTGCTCTAGAGGTCGGTTGGGGATATTATCGAATCCGAGTATGCTTTTATGGTATTCGATGATGTTTTGAAAATGTGCTTAAAGTAGCAGAAGTAGTACACCGATGTTGAAGCAGTGTTGATGTTGATTCTGTGGATGGGACAGAGCAACTGAGGTGGAATCCACCCTCTGCAAAGGCACCTCTGTCCTTTCGAGCACTCTACCCGATTAGGTACCTTCCTATAGGCACTTGTGCCTTATATATTGCGAAGGACCAACGTACTATTTCCTGTTCTAATATCAAAGCGTGCAAGTGTGGACGGACTTGGCTTGACTCAAGTTTTAGTTGCGTGACAGAGTTTAGATACTGCACAGCGCTCCCCCCGCAGTTTACAGGTCCTTACCTCCACTTACGGGTGACAATAACTCTATTTCATACATCTGAGATGGTCGGTAAACGGAAAGGAAAGTGCAGAAAGCAGCCAGCCAGTGATCAACACATTGATTACAACTCTGCGAAGGATGTATCATACTACACGATAGCGTTTAAAACCTACAGCTATCTTCCCTACCTATATGTACCTAATCTAGACTTTACAATCGGCTTACGTAACCCCTAGAGCATAACACTAACCGATTGTCTCCAAACTACCAAGTAATAATTACATCGCGAATACAATGAGCCTATTAAGCCTGACAATTTTCTTGCTCTAATTTTCATATATTCGACTTCCACCCATTAAGAAAGGCAAAAACGAGGGGAACATATGTTGTTACCGCAGTAAGGAAATCGAGAGATAGAGCGGAGAAGGCCTGCAGGGCAACTTTCAGTTATCTAGGTGCACTCTTGGCTGCATGCATGTGGCCTTGGAATATACATGTATCTTCACTACTACCTTTATTACCCTGCATACGAGCTACCGAGATTCTATAGTTCAAGCACTGTTGCTGTAAGGAACGAGCCATACGAGCGACAACTGGTTCTTGTTTATGTACTATGAGTCTTAGAATATCATGATAAAACGTTAATGTTATTACATTTCCAAAAAGAGATAAATGTCAATGTTAAAATGGGACTTAGAATATATACTTTTGAAACTCTGGATGATCAAACCAGTATGGCCATTCCCTGTGCCCTTTTCCCGAAATCAATTCCCTCCAATTGGAAGTGTTGCACTTGTTTCTTAGTCACCGCGTCAACCACCGTGATCGCTGCGGGCGTCGATCCATTGCCGGGGCTCAAGGCGTAGACAAGGTTACCTGCAGCCCGAAGGTCGATGAGACCAGGGTCGCCATTCGTGCTGAGATCGATGATGTTCTTAATGCTCGCATCGTCTAGGGACATCTCGACTAGCCGGTTGACACCCACATCCGTCACGAAAGCCGTCTTCGTCGCCGGACTGATAGCCGCCCAACATGTGGCCGATTGGCCATCTATGACGCCCTTGCCCTGAACCGTGAAAGTGGCTTTGGCGACGTCTACCCCGCCGTTGGTCAACACTGCTGCGCCGAAAGATGCATCCGTGACGAAGAGGTTGTCAGAGCCCGAGATGGGACTTGAGCCAAAGAGGACAGCCGTTCCTACAGGCGACGACCGCATCCCTTGCTGGTCTACAGCAGCTCTGGCCTCGCAGTCGGACGGAGCGTTGATAGGGAAGGCGGCCAGGAATCCCGTCTTGTTCGTCGCCGGGTCACCCTTGACGGTGGTGAAGATGGTCGACTCGTCCTCAGAGAAGAAGGCGTGAGAGACAGTGTTCGTTGGCCCAACTGGCGGCGTCGTTTGACCGATGTCGAAGGTGCGTAGGCTGTCCATTGCTCCAATACCCTGTGCGGAGAATGTAGCGCACGACAAGCCTGCGACGGCGCCGCTAGTTCCCACGCAGACCACTTTATTTCGCTTGGATGCCGCGACGGTGACTGGGAACTCGCCTGGGACAGCTACCGGCGCCCCGACTAGGGTGAGCTTTGTGGGGTCATAGGGGTTGATGGCGAACATAGAAACGGTATTCGACCCAGGATTAACCGCGAACAGATGCTGGAGGCGAGGCGAGTTTAGTATTGGAGTTCCTTCGGGAGGATTGTGTGTTCATACATTACCGGCTATCGTCACGCTCGACTGGCTAAATAGGCCGTCGGGGATGGCAGGTGAATTGTCGGCCTGTACCCCGGTCATACCGGAGCCACCAGTTGCCGTCAACGTCCCCGTGCCCGCCGCAAACAATCCGTGTCTACCGATGGGGAGAGCCAGTACGGCATTCTTGTCCTCGTTTGAGATCATATAGATGGCCTTTCCATTGGCCGGGCTCCTGCATTGTGGCCGCGCCTGGGCTTGCAGCACCAACGGCGCAAGGACAAACGGAATTATTGGCTTGCAATGCATGGTTGCTCGTTTGTGTATACAACGTGTAGTTTACAGAATGACAGGCCGGCTGTCTATGTTGTTGACAATCAAGGAAAGTCAGGGATTGGAGACGAGGGTGAGGTCGAAGTTGGGAGCTGTGGTGGATTGTTGTGCTCAACTGAGGCTTTCTCATGTCTATCTATATATACGAACATGTCGGCGCTACTGGATGCGCTTCCTCTATCTAGAAACCACGATGCCATCGCTTTGAATGTCAGACAAGGTGGTTTGACAGTTGATGGATAATCGAAACTTCCGCTTTTGGAAGAGCGGAAGAGCCTCCAGATTAGTTGAGCATCGTTTGCAAATTGGAACTAGAGCCCGCAGGATTTAATCTTGCCTCGAAATGTCAGAAGTGGATGCTTGGTACGGGGGAGGCGTTGATGGATAATCAGAATTTCCTTTTTTGGAAAAGCCGGAGAGCCCCCAACTTTATTCCATGGTTTCGACGTCTGTTTCGACGTGTGTTCCGAAGGCGACCCCCCGGATCCGCAAGGGGGCTCGCAATGTTTTATCCTGATACGACGTCCCTTGCGGCATCTCAGACCAGACCAGTAATTACCCGGGTATTCAACGGCCATCCAGAACACAGATCACCATAGAGACCGCCGAAACTGATTGTGGCGTACCAGGCTCTCCACAGATGGATTATTCATCGCATCTATTTTAGATCTCAATGCTTAGCAGACATTGACTATCGCATTTCATACGACGGATTCCCCGGCCACAGTCAAAATGGCGAGCAATATCTTCCGCATGTTCTCGCCTGAAAGTAAGGTTCCAATATTCATCGTCAACCTCTGTAACCGCCATGGTCTTGTTCTCCTATTACAGTATGCAATGCCAACGCAACTCCTCTCATTAGGTTCTAAAGAAGATCGTGCCAAGAAGCGGAAGGCGCAATTGCGGAAAGCCCAGCTGTCAGTGTTTCTTTAAGTGTTTCTTTAACGGCCAACCCAAGGCTCCCACTGACCAACTTTCAGCACCTATAAGGAGCGCAAAGAGAGATATACCAAAAACCTCGAGGACCGTGTCGCTGATGCTAGAGCCACCGAGGCGGGTCTATACCAAGAGATACAGGACTTGCGAAGGACAGTCCAACAGCTTACCAAATTCATCCAGGATCTTGGAATACATGTCCCCCATGAGATCCGTCTGGCAGCCGAGTTAAGCCAGGTGGCCGAGGACTCTACAGCAAGTGACTGGGTACCCCAGCAAGATTACCAGTTCTCGATTCAAGATGCAGGCGACGCTATCGTCCCCACCAATCGGTTTCCCTCCAGTCTCCGTGAGGAGGGTAAGAAAGCTCAGACGACATCTGATCCAGGTAACCTCCTCCGCCTTGGTGACCTTGACCCGCTGGCAGTAGGTATGGAGTTTGTCCTTACGTAAGTCACAATTCTCGGAGAATCCCGCAGCCAGCCGAGTGCCGCTGATCCGTCTGACATAAAACAACATCACCAGTCTAGAAAGTCCATGTGTCAAGCACCTCTACCATAGCCCGGACAAAGCCCATGAGCCCGGGGGGCATGCACTCACAGTCTCCGGCCAGCTAGCACCTGCCTACCCAAAGTCAGTCTTTGAGTCGCACACGGCGCATGAGACTTTCTGCCGGGACGTGCCGGAGAAGTCGCTGCATTCTTTGCTAACCCTCTCCTCGGAGCTGTGTCCTGAGTCCGAGCTCACTCCCATCCAAGCCTGGCACCAAATACGGTCTCAGCCTTTGTTTGGGGGACTGGAGGCACGAAGCTTGTGGAATCTCGCCGCAAAGTTGCGTGACGCAGCTACATGTCATGGGTATGTCAAGCATGCTCCCCACTTGCAATCCCTTATCAGAATTGGCTATCCCCGTTACTGTTTAGAGTTGTTAATTTGTGTTGGTAGGTTTGGAGCCGTCATCAAGCAGGACTTCTTCGAGAAAATGATGTTTGAAACCCTGATGGTAGGTCGTGCGTTTTGACCTCGAACGGTAATTTCATCGATATAGGAAAGTGCATGAAGGGCCAGTGGGACATGCACCATCAACATTTCTATGTGTGCCTATTGAAGATCGCGGATGGTTTTAGGCAGACCATTAAGAAGCCAATTCGTAGCGATATGTGCATCGCTCCTATCAACCACCCGGACAAACCCAGAAACACCCATCATCAACTTGACGTTCGATATTGCCAACAACACGTGTTACGCTCAGTTTTTAGAAGACAGATCTTTTAGTTCTACTGACGATATACACTATATATGCACGACAAAGCAAAGCATATGTATAATTATTGAGGTCTTGGATACCAGGGACCATTAAGTCGGCGGGGTTGTCGACATGAAGACGAAGGAGATGTTACGACAAAATATGACCCAAGTTTCGATTTCTCGAGGATTTCATTTAAATCCGATTTATGAAATTTACTATAAGCTCAGACTATTCGATCCTAAAGATGTTCCGGTTAGAGACTCAAAGAATGTTGCTCAAACTGGTAATAATAGACCCCTATGGATTGATGTGAGATGGATCCTAATGGCAGCACTGCTCATTTTACGTGCAGGATAGTGTAATTGTAGTTCTATTGGAACATGCTAGTGAGGTCTTAAAGCATTATGATGTCGTCTGTTCGGTTTTTAAAACCAAGAGCTCGAATGTATCCATGAAACCAGGAGTCATCTTCTCGACAAAGTTGGTACTCTACTCCACTTTCCCAGCCAACAAAGGTCTAGGGGGAATAGTCCCGTCGGCGCTGTGGTCCTTCTGAGCCCGCCTTGTGCCTCCGTGTGAATGAGTAGGTAGATAAAATAAGATGACGTCTCCCACTAGGAATCATCCAGATAAGATCGCCCCAACAGCTGCTCAACGGCTGCGACTGATTTGAAAGTCGTTGGGTGACCTCCTGAAAAGCATTCAAAACATCGTCGTGGTAGCGTAACTTCTTGGTGGAATATGCCTCTACGTTTGAAAGAAATTTACAGAAAGTATAGTGAACGGCGTGTTTATCATGTACAAGTTTGCCAAACCCCTCATTCCGTGTCACAAGGGCAGTTATACTAGGCTTGGAATGATATTCAATTAAGAGTAATAATCTTTTAATACAGTCAAGGGGGCCATGTAGATCTCTGGACCCCCTTTCAGAAGCGGGCGAATCGCAGTCTTTATGTGCGAATAGCCTCGCCCAAAGTCAGCGACTAAATCGCCGACTTCCTAAAATATCCAACTATATTTTCGTACTACATTTTTATAGAAACAAACTGTCTCAGGCTTCGGAAGAAATCAGATCATGTCTTCCGAACTGATCTGATTTCACCCGAACCTCGTATCGGTAGTTTGCCGCCTTGCATAGACTATTTACAGAATATCGGGTGTCCCAAACCCTCGGGTACAGAATACGTACCCATACGTGTGACATTCCGAGTTCTACCAAAGTTCCGGTTCACAGGTACGTGTCACACAGCCAAAGGCTAGGTGTCTACGCTTGTCAGCCTTCGGTTGGACATACAGTCTCAGAGGTCGTAACCATTAGTCGGCGATTATTATGAGACTTGCAGAGACTCGCATTACTAACTTAGACCGGAGGCAGTCAAAGATGAGTAGGCAAGAAGCATGGACCCCAAGGCTGTCTATAAATAAAGGGCAAAGGGCGAGGCTACATCGGGAGATGAATTAGGAAGCCAAAGACCCTTTAGAGCCAAAGAGAATTATTGGTTGAATATGAACCCTGTTCCAAGCCCTTAAACGAACCCTTGTCACACATAGTACACATACGTCTGAGATTTATTATTTATATGCAGCTTATCAAGTGGATAATGGACATTCTCAAAGCAGTTAATAATATTCCACTCGAAATATACTTGTTCATCAGTGAAGACGAGATGACGACGGCTTAAAACTGCTTGTTGGTAAGTCCAACCTCGACTAAATGAGAAGGGGGTATCGATCCGTGAGAGTGTTTCATCGACCATATCACCGTTACGTCCTGATCCTTGACAACGAGCTGGTAAGTACGGGGCTTCCAGCCGACTCTTGGTATGCCGGAGGTTTCGTCTAGATTGGAGCAAAAGCTACTGAGACCTTCGTCGGCGAGTAGCGTGTTCAACACTTGATCAATAATAGATACCCTCCGAACCCGAACGCGTTTTTCTTTCCGGATCATTTAAAGTTTATACCGAACTTTCGAAATACGAATCATATTTGCGATCCAAAGTAACGCTAAAGAAACTAAGTTTCTCTATTCTGTAAACCAGAGACTTGGTTTACCATATTCTCCAACTCATTGTTGCCCATGTTATCAGTCGATGAAATTATAAAAGTCTTAATGATTAGAAAAAAATTAGGGAGTAATTATCTGTCCCAATCTTTGAGAGTATGTGATAGGAAAGATATATAGTGGAAATGAGCTATCAAGAAGTGTGAAGGGGCGTATTTGTTGTGGGGGCGTTGTTGCGGCTCAGCGTTAGGATCGTCTGCAACTATAGAAACCAATAATTTATATTTCTAGGCATTGGCTAACTGCACACAATAATATAGTTGAATGATGAGGTTTGTCTGTTTTTAACAATGTAGGAAATACTGAAATTAAATTAATAGTTTTTATGCGGTTTAGAAAATTACAAGATCAAAGTGAAAGGAACAGAGTTGTGAAGATAATAATCTTTGATAGGATACTATTGTAAAGCACAACACTCACTCAACATAGCCTTTTAAATACATATGACTCGTGAACAGGCTAGAAAACAACATTGCTGAGCTGTGGTCTTAGCTATTGATAGCCTTCTTTAGAGCCTATATCCGCCTAGCCCGTCTCCCAGTGCTGCAACAGTAGCGTTCCTTCCTGGATTATCGCCTGCGTCTATACTCCTATTCTACCTCTCAATTAATTTATACATATATCATAGCGAACATACAATTCCTGCAGTAACCTAAGGTGTATCGTAAAGGTCAACAAGCCATCGACTACCTGGTAGCAATGGGGCTGTCACAACAAGCTACTTCTCATATCCCAACAATATCGCATTAGATATTCCGGTTCTATCTAAAACTCACCCTGTCAGTGCCAACTTGAATTTTTGGTTCGTTTTGTTTTGAGGGAGAGGGTTGCCTCTACGCACTGGCAATGTTCGCCTCGGAACCTTATAAGACTCTTATCTCTAAGAAAATTTCTTTATAACCCTTTAACCACCCTTGTTCTTATCGCGCGCAGGGCTAGGAAAAATTTTCTTTGGTATTTAGTCCTACCTACAAATATATACACATTGGCTTCTTGCTAAACAAACACAAGCTTATGCTGCATAATATCGAGAATACAAGAGCAAAGACTTGGGAGATGAACTACCTCCTATACACTATAGCGTGATGTGGATATCACTACTAGGTTAGATCTTACAGGCTACCTAGCGTTGACCTCCGCTAGGGCTTAGTGGATGGATTAAAACATTAAATAATGTTATTAATAACTAACGCGATCCTTTTCTTAGCTTAGTGGCTCCAATTTCGGTGTTTAATACTATATTTTATTGTACTTGTTCGGCGTCTATCTACTTATTCATCACAACCCTGCACTTCTCGCCATAGCGTAGTTGTTGATGTTCAGCTGATGATTCATTCATATTCCACTTGTGTTATATAGAAACCAGTTGAGGTTAGAGTTTCGGCTTTCTTTTATGCTCTCTGCCTAAGTAAAAATTGCCGATCGCTCTACTATTGCTAGATAGATGCTAGTAGTAAAGCCGGGCACCGACACTAATACTTAGTATAGGATGTGGAGTTGAAAACCGAAATAATTGTCTAGAACAACCTCATCTTCCTTGGCAGAGAATGCTTGGCGTTTCGGGTCCTAGACATGGTAAATTGCACTACTGTAAACTGTGGATACTAAACGAAACGAAACAAAAGTATAACAGGACGAAAACGCCACAAGCAAGTGGTCCTGGGCAGCCTGCAAATGAGCAAGTGATTCCAATGTGTTTGAGGTGCTATTATGTTGGTCGTCTCAATACAATATGGCTTCTAATCAGGTCTCTGGCTCTCAACAACCAATAGAGAATTTGTCGCAAGATATTGGCGATCAACCCACTGACCCATTGTACCATGACCGTGGAAATGACCTTCGACCAAAATGGGACATGATCGAAGATCGGCCAAGTACAGAATACAAACGCGAGACGACAAGCTCGAACCCCAGCTATAGCGATGCCTATGAGATGTGGAATTCTCTATGGCTGCAAACTAATGTTCTTGCTAGCTTCATTGTCCTTTTCATCGCGTTGTTCTTGGTCACGATTATCTTATACCATTTCTCTGAGCAGAATTATGGTCTAAGTGCAGAGGATGCTGCCAGGCAGTACGGCTGGAGGTACGGACCGACAGCCTTTTTGACTGTCGTACTCAGCTTGTGGGTTCAGGTTGACTACTCTATTAAGATATTAACGCCATGGCAAGAGATGCGTCAAGGTCAAACGACAGCTGACAGAAGTGTACTTCTAGAGTACATCTCGCCTTTCATGATGACTGTCATTTGGCGATCAGTGAAGCAGCGCCACTGGGTTGTGACAGCATCTATTCTGGGAATTCTGTTGATTCAACTAGCTGTGAGAATGCAGTCTCGTGCGGCCGTTGGTTCAATTTACTGACCTGCTCTTAGACTATCTTTTCCACCGGTTTATTCGTACTCGAACCCACGATATTGAATCAAGCCGGCGTTCCAGTCACTATCAAGAGCACATTTGACGGAACCGACTTTCGCCTGACCAACACTAGTTCGACCATTGGGACTAGCCCGACCATCTTATACTATGGCACACAAGTACATGGCCTCACGCCCCAGCCTGGCGTTGATGTTTCTCGCGGACTCGTAGTGCCGGACTTTGCACCCCTAGCCGGTATACCTGTGATCAACGGTACCAACTATACTAGCACCGTTCAAGGCGCACAAGCGAGCCTCGATTGCGAATACATTCCGGTGCTGAATAATGCGACCAAGGCCTCACTACCATGGCGAAGCATTTTATCAACATTCTTTGTGCTAAATGTCACGACACCGTCATGTAACATAAGCGACATTATTGTTGGTCAGGGCCCGGACCATAATATGTAAGTCCCAAGTCTAGCCCTCTTCGTTGTGGGAAAGGAAGACATTGTCTCTAAACTTGCAACATCATTTTTGGGCGAATATTAACAGTTTCCTATTTCTCAGATACCACCAACCAAATGCGACACAAGCCTACCAGGGTTATTTCGGTGATTATTTGTGTGACCCAAGCATTAACTACGAGATGTTTGAATTGCCAGACCCCTCAAATACGACAGTGGAGCATCGCATAGTCATGACGCTGGTCGATCTTCGGTTCTCAATGAGGGATCCTTTGCGGTCGGGTCCAGCGTATTTCTATCTCAACAATCTTACTGTCGCGGTCTGTAAGGCTGGGTACACCATGGGCGACTACGATGTGACTTATATGGACGGGTTAGACGGCCAGAGTAAACCCTGGACTGCTAACAAGGTTTCGACGTCGTCATCGGAGATACCCGGTTTCTCGTCTGTTCAGCTTGGTGCAGCCGTTCAATCTTCGCTGGACCAGACCTACCTAGGGACTGGAGGTCAGGACTGGGTTCTTTCCGAGCAGGTACCGTCGTTCTACCAGATACTTTCAGCTACGAACGGCAATGTTAGTATTGGACACTTCATGGAGCCACAGCGCCTAATCGACAGCGCCACTGAGGTTTTCAATGGTATTGCAGCTCAGCTTATTCATAGGCACATGATGAAGCCGTCTAATACAACCTCGAGTGGTTCACTCCTCTACCAGGAGGACCGCTTATGGGTTAGAGGTCTCTCCGTGGGCTTCATGGGCGCTGCTTTTATCTTGTTGGCCGGGGTTTCCGCCATCTTGCTCTTCTTCCGACCATGGAACGTAGTGCCTTCTGACCCCGGTTCAATAGGAGCGACTGCGCTTATCCTTGCGGAGAGCTCTACACTGCGGCGTCTCTTGTCAGGGTTAGGAGCTGCAAGAATACACCAGATCAGAGACAAACTCTCCCCGTATAGTTTCCGGAGCGTCATTTTGCCAGGGCCTCGAACAACATTCACTGTCGTACCAACCGAACACGGGCAACTGATAGCAGACCAGGAAGCACCCAGCGGCAATTCGTCTCAGTCCGAGCACTGGTGGGTTCCCTCTGCTGTGAAGTGGTGGTTCCAGTCGATTGCCATCGTGCTTCCTCTCATCCTCATTGCCGTCCTTGAGGTAATCCAGCGCCTCTCTGATCAGCACAATGGCTTCGTAGGTCTTGGTTCGAACGGCTTTGCCGTAACACATGCGTTTTCAACTTATGTCCCTGCGGTCATAGCATTCATCGTCGCTAGTATGTTTGCTAGTATGCAGCTGGCAGTCTGTATCCTTGCCCCTTGGATGGCATTGCACAGGGGGAGTGCACCGGCTTCCAGATCTTTATTCCTCAACTTGACCAACCGTCTCGCGCCGTATCGTATGTTTTTGGCCTGCAGGAATGGCAACTTGGGAGAGATCTTGATTATGATGGCCACATTCCTTGCTGCCTGGCTCCCCATCCTCGTGTCTGGCCTTTACATCACTGTCCCTGCTGCAACATCTCAGCCGATTACCTTCACGCAAAGTGACGTTTTCGAGTAAGTCTTACAAAACTATCAACCCCCTATGACTGGCGTGGGTATAATATCAGCTGCAATTACACCCGAATTTACTTTCACGTATCCCAAATGTTTTTCCAGTTTGATTATTGCTGACACACCAACTCCATAGCTTCAAATTGAATAACCTTTTCTATGAAGATAACCTTGCAGGTACTATCGCCGGCCTAATCGCTTTTGATGACCTGCCATATCCAACATGGACGTATGGAGATCTCGCCTTCAATACCTTAGAGGCAAAAAACGCCCCTGAAAGTAAAATATCAGGCATTGAAGTACCGTTTGTGGCCAAGCTGCAGGCGACGCGGCCGTCCCTAGATTGCACTGTAGTTCCACAGCACTTGATGATGCCGAATTGGGACAGTCGGTCATCGGATTATACACGAGTTCCGGATGACAGGGTGGCTCTCAATTTGACATCCGTTATTCCTTGGATGTGTCAGCAGCGCAGAGGCAATATCACCAATTTACCATGGTTTCAGGGGTTTGCTCTTCCTAAAGATGGCCGCCCGATTTATTTCGGAGATGCCAGTGTTCTCTCGGTAAGTGATTAGGCGCTGTCATTCTATGCCTTTTTCTATCTCTAGGCCTCTGTATTCTCCCAAGTACCGCCAAAGGCGACTTCGAAGTGAGATAACTAACGTGAACCGGAAGTGGAGCGATGTTCTCTTCGGTAACAGAGCCATTAACACTGATTCCAATCGTCCCGGGGCGGTAACATACACCCCCCAGGCTGTGGCAAACTGGGTGGGTGGTTACGGCTGCCCATCATTTGCAGTGACTCTAGGGCGAGGTTCGGCCGTAAGTAAGGTTTCTAAGAACAGCACCACATACGACTTCGATATTGATGTCACGAGCATCATATGTTCTCAGCGCATGGAGGTTGTCGATACCAATGTTACACTAACCCTGCCTTCGCTTGGAGTAATCTCGCAAGCCAAGCCGCCTATTCCTGACGAGTCTACTGCAAAATATCTCATCAACCAACTACCGAATTATACGGGTCAGATATTCGAGTTTCCGCTCAACAATCTACTGCTAACACTCGCGTACGGCACCGGAAATATCACGATCCCCACTCCGGACGGCTCCGGCGTCGAGGATAACCAGCTCGATGCTTTCGTGAAGTTCCTTGCCACAGTGAACGCTTCATTGCCTATAGATAGCCTTATTGGACGGAATAACACCCAAAACCTCATCGATGCCACGAACAGTCTTTACAAGACGTACATGCCCCAGGCCATTGACAGAAACATGCGAACGAAGGATCTTGGGGCCAAGGTAGCAACACCAGACGCCGTTGCTGCTGAGATCGAGCCTACCCATTTCACGGCGCAGCCGAACTTCCCCGGCCAACTACGGTTAAAGCAGGAGGCTGCTCCCAAAATTGCTCTTCAGGCTATTCTTGGGCTCATAGCCCTTTGCGCGATCATTAGTAGAGCACTACTCCGAGGAATCGACAAGTTAATACCGCACAACCCTTGCAGTATTGCGGGAAGAGCAGCACTATTTGCCGACGGCGAAGTCAGCACGCGCAAGCTCGTGCCGTATGGGGCTGAATGGCGGACGGAGTCGGAGCTCAGTAGGATGGGCGTCTACGAGGGCTGGCTATTTAGTCTTGGGTGGTGGGAGAGTTGGGGCGTGTACAAGTATGGAGTTGATATCGGCTGGATTGATCGAGGCAAAGCCGAATATTAGATGTAGCGGCTCAACAGACATGCCCGAATGTGAATACGATTATCGTTATCTTAAGGCGATTAGCTATTCATTAGCAAAATAGAGACTTGTGTGTGAGAACCTCAAGGTTTAGATAAGCATATCGAGTTCTTGGAAGGATATCATAACCTGTTCACGGACTTCGGTCGGCCTGCCAAATGTGACTCTTGCAGACCTGCCTGTCAAGTCCATAACAATAGTAAAAAGGGTCTCAGCCACAGATTTACCCTCTTGTCGCCTGTTAATAGAACTAGGGTATCCGTCTGTGTCTCTAAAAACATCCGTTATAGCAACTAGGGTTGGGTCGGTGATTCGGGCCGTGAGCTCCCGGATCCGTACAAGTCGCGCTGGTGAGTCCTCTAGCCAAGGCGGTTCATCCACGTCAGACTTGTCGAGAATCAGGTGGTTCGTATGGCATACTCGGTTTGCATCGTCCATAGACACCTCCTTTACCCACTTGCTGGTGCACTCGAGTCCCGTCGAGCCTGTAGCATCTCCAATCAAGATATGTCCACTACCAGCAACGCCTGCTCGCTTAATGGCCTCGACAGCGGCCGCGCGCGATGGCGACTCTAAGACTTTGCGTAGTGCGAAGTGAATAGGCAGCTTTGATACGTCTACACCGCGGCACTTGATGGCGTTCAGGCAGCACCCGACTCCTTTGGCATTGAGACCGATCTTGCCGATGATGCCGGCCTCAGTCACCATGGAGAAATCTGGGATGCCTGTGCCAGGTTGTGAGACGTGACAGATGATGAGGTTTCGCCCTTGTTCAACCATCCAATCCCAGTTCTGACCGAGGAAGGATTTAGAATCTGTCAGCCATCCGAGACTGGTGCAGCCGTCGCTCGGGACTCTGGCGATATCCCGACCGACATCTGAAAAGAGGCCAAACATGATCTCGGTCCGTATGTTTAGGGCGAGTATGTCAAGAAATTCTAGGTTGGATCCCTCGGCGATGCCCTTGATCTCCTCCATATACCGTGACGCGATGGTTTCAAGAGGCTGGACATATTTCGTAGCTTCTCGTCGAACCTCAGACCATGTCAATGAGCACGAAGTCTGAAATAGTTGGGTGTAGAAATTTATTGAGCCTGAGATCTTATCTTTGGCAGCGACGCCATGTTTTACACCCAGCTTAAGTGTCCACCGTTTAGCGAAGTTCGGATGATTGTTCAGCTGTGATACCTAGCCAACGCATAGAATTCTTACCTCGTAGGGGTTGCCTGTGCACTTGATTTCCAGCATTCCGTCTGCAATGTGACGTTTCCCGAATGACTTTTAAGAGATAGATCAAGAAAGAAAAGTCTTGGAATATATGCGAGTTAGTTGTTCCCCGACGGAGGTCTGACGTCAACCTTCGTCTGATGTATCTAACCTAGGTAGTGAGCAACCTATAGTGGCTGATCTTCCAAGATCCGAATACCTGAATTAAGGGTCCCCAGGGAAACTCATGCCCTCCCCTCGTTTCGGCATCGCGCCCGTTATGGTGGAGCTCGTGGTTCCCCGAATGTAACCCTGGAGCAACATTGGTAAGCCCCTAACAGTAGCGGTAATTGTTGGCCAGGTGGGCGAGCCACATGCACCCTTGCTGTATTTAGGTGCTTGTATGTACATGCCTACTGAAGTGTATGCAGCCCTATCTGGTAGGAGGCCGAAGTTCCGTGGTCAAGAATGGTGATCCTATCAGTATATGATCTACAATCAGCTGCGTGGCAATTGCTTGGGTATATCTGAATCTACATTACTATTGCTATATTGCTATGTTCGACATGGCCCTCGACGAAGAAGGATGAATATGTATGTATACGTTCCACTGCTAACATCTACTATACTGGTAATGATACAATCCATCCTATGAGTATATATGTCTACACCGCTGGTAATATCTGGACCTACATGTCTCCCCTGTTTCATACCAATGTCTTGTTACGTGCATTGCCAGATTTCTATTTCCGTCCTGGTCCCCACCAAATATAGTCCCCATGAGGTTCAGCCCAGCTTGTTGGTCTCCCGCTACTGTACGGATCTGTACACGCTGCAAGATAGCGTATCTGTGCCTATGAAGCTACTCGTTCACTTTACGACACAGTCAATCAACCTCATATTCAAGCATAAGCACTTATACCGACTATAGCATGTATCTCCGTGTCTTGGATATAATAGGTGCACATGCCACTATACGCTTGCTCTGCCCAGGCTAGGGCCATGTCAGACCTCCGAAGCACCCACAGTAGAGTACCGTAGTCCATGTAGCCAAGGGCTTGGGTGCAATGGCTGTGACATTTTAGGGCATTTTGGGGTAAGCGGAGAGGGAGGATGGGGCAGTCGGCGACCATCAGCACGCCTTCGTGACTGGCGCATTGGGAAAGTGAGAAAGCTGAAACGGGCAACAGGCGACCCCACAGCAGGAATATCAGACAAGGTTGCTGGTAACACTCGCTCTATACCTGGTTATGAGTTTTGTGTTGGGCAGGTGGCGTGCGAGGGTGTGTCTGGGTAGGTGAGTACTGTAGGAAGCAACGCGCCCTCCATCTGACCTCAGCATCCATGATCTGCGTTTCCAGGCTCGGCTCCTGTTGTTAACCAAATAAGCCTAGTCTGGGTAGGCTGTGAGGAGGACGAGAGGACGAGAGTCCTAGCCAAGCCTACTACACTAACCAGAGCCTGCATATATATATATATATATATTTATACTTAAATTGAATCATCAGCCCGATTTCATTGAGACATTGGAACCTAGCATCGAGTAAATCAACTAAGAGTCCCGTGGCCTCGTTACGCCACCCCTATTGATAGCTCTTGTCGCCAGATCACGCGGCGCGGTCACTACCTTGTAACTGCAACATCACGATACACTACCTGTACCTCGTCATAAAAGGGACGTGCGGCGTCCACCTAGGTCACCAAGATGACGATTACTCGTAGATACACGCCGTCGCTCGAGATGCAGCAACGCACGCGAAGAGAGTGCCGCTTTGACGAGACAGAGCAGGACCTACCCGATTTCTCGGGCAAGATCTCTACCGTCGCAATCGAGCCGACGACCAAGGACAAACTTTACGCTGCCCTCTCGTATTTCGGGAAGAAGAATCCGTTTTCTAGGCCTATAACATCCAATGATACGGTATGGCTCTTGGATAATACTGCGTATCGCAACGAGAAGACGGGCCTCTGGGAGGCTGAATATGTCGCCGCCATGTTTTCGCAGCACTCTTCCTCTACTGTCATCGATGCCGTTGGCTCCATCGCCGACAAGATCAATTTGGAAGAGCGCGACCCGGCGTATAAGACTATCGAGGACAGACTCGGGCCCTTCGTGCAGGACATCAAGCCGGGGACACACGTCAAGGCACTATACAGAGGGAAGTCGCCGATGAAACTGGGGCCCAGCGGACACAACGGCATCAGCAGCCAGATCAAGAGGCTACCCGGAGATAAAGATGGCAGCGTGGTCCCTACGTTTGCCCGGGTTCCCAAAGGTGCGAATGGCCTTCTCGAGATGAGGACATTCTATGCGGATACTGAGGGTTGGGGTGTTATATCAGGTATGGCGACAACAGCGGGCTGAGGAAGCATGCCTGTATTCGGATGGGTGACTGACGCGGTGCAGATATCGATGATACGATAAAAGTCACGCAAACTAGCGATCCCATCGGCATTCTGCGAACAACGTTTATCGAGACTCCGGAGCCTACGCCGGGTATGCCTGAGTTGTACAAGCACATCCACTCCCTCATCAAACCTAATTCGGCGTGGTTCTACCTGTCGGCATCGCCGTACAACCTGTACCCGTTCCTTCGCGATTTTCGCCAGACTCATTACCCCCACGGTACCATAATCCTACGCGATTCGAGCTGGATGAGCGTCCGGGGGCTTTTGACCACTCTGACGCTCGGCACTGAGGACTACAAGGTCGACCGCATGGAGAAGATTCATTCCTGGTTACCGAGGCGGAAAATGATCTGCGTGGGTGACTCGACGCAATCGGACCCAGAAGCTTATGGGGAGATGTAAGTCACAATGATGCTTGTTTTGCTCGTTCCTCTTGCTCCTTTCCCCCACCAGGAAGCAATCGTATTGACGCATATCAACTGCCAGTTATCGAAGGTACCCACACTGGATCAAGGCCATTCTCATTCGCAAAGTCGAGGACATAGCAGCCATCGGCATCGAAGCGAAGAATGAGCCCGAGCGGTTCGAGAAGGCCTTTAAGGATGTGCCCCGCGACGTCTGGCATGTGTTTTCAAATGCAGAGAGCTGCAAGAAGGTCGTTGAAGGCGTTGTCTCGAAACAATAGCAGTCGAAAGGGGTTGGATGCTTACATAGGTATATAATTGGCATTGGTGTTCTTGGAGTTTGCTCGGTTAGGATGGTAAGGGGTGTGTTGGCTACGATAAAACACGGTTCTAGGGGCGTATGCTAGTCGTCGTTCCTATTTCATGTACATTACAGATGATTAATACCCCTCGGTATGTGCGGGTGCATCGCGCAGGCTTGTTGCATAGTGCTGCTTCGGTTTGTTGGAGACTATAGATATTATTCTACAAACGGCGGGGTTCCTATGGAAAACATGCCGAATTCGAATTCTATACCCGAAGCCTTCGTCACCTTACAGACTTCTCTAGCAATGGAACAAATACCATTTAACACTAGTTGCGGTTACATCTACCCCTCTCAAAGTAGATAGTGTTGTAGCCTATGCAGAATGGCCTGTCTCGGATCCCCCGGAGAATCCACCACTATGCAGCTTGATTCACGTCACAATCAAAGATCTCGGTCATCACGCCTGCATACGGGCCGGCATTAACTGCAGCCATATAATTGGCGAATCGGACTATTCTCTCGCGGGATGAGATCTATACTATGATTGGAAGCAACCTAATGTTCTGCCTTCTATTATTCCCACACAACTGCTTATGTCTGGCACCAGGCTTTCACCAACACTGATTCATTTATGCCCTGGGGTAATTGGCGTGAACGCAATTCATAAAGCAGCTAGCACCAGCCTTCTACTTCCGAGGCAAGAGTATAGTTCTTCCACAATGTCGGCCCCAAAGCGACAGAAATCCACCAAGGGTAAGTGGTAGGTTAGCATGATTGATCACAGCCGGGTTACTAATTTCCAAACCCCAAGACGTTCCCTACGAACTCATCTACTGGCCGGGCATCCCTGGTCGCGGTGAGTTTATCCGCCTGGCCCTTGAAGAAGGTGGCGCCGACTATACCGACACGGCGCACGCGGAGAAGGGGATAGACCAAACGCTCGCCCAGATTGACGGCAAAAACATCGGGGACGACAACAACCCCCCACCTCTTGCGCCCCCCATCCTCCGGCACGGAGACCTACTCATCAGCCAGACCCCCAACATCTTGCTATACCTGGGCCCTCGGCTCGGGTTGGTGCCGGCGGCAGAAGGCCAAGACGGCGACCCGGACGCGCTGTACCGAATCAATGCCCTCGCCTTGACAGCCTTGGATGGGCTGAGTAATGAAGTGCACGACTGCCACCATCCCATCGCGTCGGGTTTGTACTACGAGGACCAAAAGGAGGAGTCGCTGCGTAAAAGCAAGGATTTTGTCCACACCCGGCTGCCCAAGTTTCTGGGGTACTTCCAGCGGGTACTCGAAGGAAAAGCTAGCGGAGACGGGCCGTGGCTTTATGGCGGCCGGTTGACTTATGCAGATCTAGTCTTATTCCAGGTATGTTTCACATCGGTTCAAGCGATTGACGTCGGGGGTAGATGTTTCATTGCATCGCTATCGACGGCCAGACAGCATCTTTCAGACTAACCACTTGAGACTTATCACTGTAGGCTATCGATGGTGTCACATTCGCATTCCCGAAAGCCATGTCGGCGGCGAAGACTTCGGGGAAATACGTGCTCGTCTTCAGGCTGTATGACGCTGTGAAGGAGAGGCCAAGGATCAAAGAGTACCTCGCCAGCAAGCGAAGACAGAGCTATGCCAACGGCATCTACCGATACTATCCCGAACTCGATCTAGCCGAGGGCGATGTGCCTCGGCCCGGCACGAGCAACTAGGAGAATGTCCGCAGTATTTAATCTTATACTAAGTTAGAGTGTTTACTAGATACACTATTTTTATATTTGCCAAATCGTACAAATAGTACTGTATAGAAGAAAGAATTCCGTCGTCTGTGTCTACCTCGGTATCTAGTATAGGTGGAGCCAATCGAAATGCAGGGGTGGTGGTGACACCAGTGCTGTAGCGCGTGGCCTGTGCCATCCCCACGGGTTCCCCATTCCCCAATCCCAGCACCTAATCTTAGCCTGCAGCATAGCGCCATTCGGTACGCCGTCAGCTGAATGTTGTCTCATACGACCTCGGGCTATCACATGGCGTCAACCACCACATAAGCTATACAGTACATTTGTACATCATCTATAACCCAACTCTCACAGGATTGGATTTCCTAGATCTAGTCTACGACATGCATAGCATACCTATTGCTAGTAACGAGCTCAACAACGCCATCGCCGAGAGTCTAGCATGCCTCGTCAGCTTATGCTCTTTGTGATCAAATAGAAACAGTGCTGGCAGTGCTATTCAGCAATGCCCCAAGGAACTCGGTCGCCCGCGTCATCAGGCTTGTTGCCGATGCCGGGTTCGCCGTCTGCGTCCTGGGCCCTCTACAAGGCCCGTCTGGCCTCCGTTTTCCAGCATTCCGATGCCTCTGTCCTCATCGCATTCTGGCTCTTCGGTACCTGTCCCTCTCCTCTCCTCTCCTCTCCTCTCCTCTCCTCTCCTCTCCTCTCCTCTTGTCTCCCTGTCTCCCCCAGGTCAACTAGTATTCATCCTTGCTAACCTGGTTGTTTCGTCGAAAAGGCTTGATTAACAATGTCCTCTACGTCATCATCCTCTCCGCCGCGCAAGACCTCGTCGGCTCCGAAGTGCCAAAGGGCCTCGTCCTCCTCGCGAACATCCTGCCCTCCTTCGTAACCAAGTTGATCGCCCCTTACTTTATACACCGGGTATCCTATTCCATTCGGATCGTCCTCTTCGCCGCCATCTCGTCCGCCGGCATGTTCATGATCGCACTCACACCACCTGATAAATCCGTCGGTGCCAAGATGGTCGGGGTCATGCTGGCAAGCCTGGCTAGTGGTGGCGGCGAGCTTAGCTTCTTGGGCCTAACACATTACTACGGCCACATGAGCCTCGCCGCCTGGGGCAGTGGTACAGGTGCCGCTGGGCTGGTTGGTGCTGGCCTCTATGTCGTCATGACCGATTGGCTTGGGTTCAGCGTGAGAAATAGCCTCCTCGCTTCCGCTTATTTACCCGTCATCATGCTCGTCAGCTTCTTTCTCATTCTCCCAAGAAGGCCCCTCCGAGAGGCGGCGAAGGCTGGGGAATACGAGCCTCTTCGAGACGCCGATGAGGCCGGGTCTGACCCCGTCGACGACATATCAACCGCTAATGCTGCCTCGAGTCTTCTCGCACCTGGCCCTGCCGTGGCCTCTACCGCCCTCTCTCACCCCAAGGAAGGCACCTGGTCGAGGATTAAAGCTAACCTCCGCCGAGCCAAGTCTCTCTTCTTTCCTTACATGCTTCCATTGTTCCTGGTTTACGTAGCCGAGTATATTATTAACCAGGGTGTATCGCCAACATTGCTCTTCCCGTTAGAGTCGTCGCCATTCAGCGAGCTACGAGACTTCTACCCCATGTATGGCTTCCTCTACCAAGTTGGCGTCTTCGTCTCCCGCTCGTCCATCGCTTTCATCCGAGTTCGCCAGCTCTACCTTGCATCCATCTTCCAAGTTGGAAATCTTGTGCTATTGACACTTCACTCGTTGCTCAACTTCATCCCAAACGTTTATGCCGTATTCGTCATCGTCTTCTGGGAGGGTTTGCTGGGAGGCGCAGTGTATGTGAACACCTTCGCCGAGATCATGGAAAACATCCCCTTCTCGGAAAGAGAGTTTAGCCTGGGAGCGACGAGCGTGAGTGATAGTGCCGGCATTTGTGTCGCCGGTTTCGTGAGTATGGCCATGGAGGTTTGGCTCTGCAATTACCAAGTCCAACATGGGAGAGATTGGTGCAAGAAAATCAAAGCCGGGTGACCATGTTCCTGCTGAACTAGATTTAGATTCATTGAAAGGACGTTGTTTTCTCCCTTGCCATATGCAATACAATAATGATTTAACCGTAATTAAGTAATATAACTACCAAGGTAGACTACCTAATCTGGTCGTACAAAAATGGCACCACATCCCCTAGCTTCAGATCAAATCAAATGATCTGCTGGGATAGGCGAGAGATGAATACTCATCTACATTATCTCCCTAATGGCTTACACACAATAGCACTTCTGCACAATTCACTCAGCATAATGATAGACATTTATGATCTTGAGGGGCCAATGGCCTTCTTCATTTCGGTTAATATGAGGCTCGGGCGGTTTGTCGAGCTTCTACATTCAGTACTCAAAGGAATTATAAGAAACAAACAAAGGATGAATAAAAAGATATCAGCTCTCAAAAACTTTGCCAGTGACATGCTTATTATAATACTAAGCGTCAATTCCTTGGATAAATATCGGCAGATATTCACAGCTATATACTATAAACCTATCGAGATGGGGAGTATGACACGTTGGTGTCGAGTAGATTGCAAGCAACAAGCAGACTTTATTCGTAGATACACACTTTTTGAAGCTCTTCGCCCTCTAGTCCATTACAATAGTGTTACAATAATACCAAGATCAAAGCTCACGATCCATCACTTACCAAAGGCCAGTATAGTACACAGATGCACATCCCACTCCATCTACACCTTCTTATCGTCATCACCACCATCCTCCTCCTCCTCCTCCTCCTCCTCCTCCTCTTCTTCTTCTTCTTCTTCTTTTTTTTCCTCCTCAGCCTTTATCTGCCTCCCTTCCTCCTCCTTCACGTCATCCCCCGCCTCACCCTCCATCTTCCCCTTCCTAAACGCCTTCCTCAACTCGCAGCGTCCAAGACTCTTCCCGCCCGCACGACACTCAGCACAGTCCTTGCCATGCCGCACCATCAGGACATGCAAGCCATATTTATCCTCGTCGGGGATGCGCGCGTCGAGGTGCGCATGCGTCTGGTCCCTGGTAGCCGCAGCCGGCCGCCACCCCAACAACCCCGTGATCCGATGAACGTGGGTATCGACGGCAAAGCTAGCGCGCCGCAGACAGAACAGGAGCACGCAGCTCGCCGTCTTGGGGCCGACGCCCTTGAACGCGAGCATCTCGCGCATGGCGTCGTCGTCGGAGGACTCGAACAGGTGGTCCAGAGAATAAACGCCGTACTTGGTCAACGTCTGCTCCAGGATGCCGAGAATCACCTTGGACTTGACGACGGCGAGCCCGCCGCTCTCGATCGTCTTGGCGAGCTTCGCCTGCCCGCCTGCCGCGATGGCCGCCCACGCGTCGCTGCCGCCGTACGCGGCGTCCATCGAGAGCTTCGCCCGCGTGCTGTTCGTGTCCGACGTGTTCTGGGACAGGATCGTGCGCACCAGCGCGTCGAGCACCGATGCCGAGTCCCCGCACCCTGCGCGCGACGCGGGTGCTGTTGTGGTCTGTCCCATGTCCTCCGGTCGCTTCCGCTCGCCGTGTAGAGAGGCGAGGATCTTGTGCGCTAGCTTGCACTCCTCGGGCCGCGGACGCGCGAAGTCGGGATACGGCGACTGTCGCGCGGCCGCGAACTGTGAGTATGACTTGAGCTTCTTGGCTTGTAGGTCGCCTGTCTTCGCTTTGCTTGGGCTGGGAATGCTGGTGAGTTTGTCTGTGTTGTTGTCGTCGTTCTCCGCTTCTGTTTTGGCCGGTGGCGATGCCCGAGATTTCCGGCCTGTCTCGGCTTGAAGCTCCGATTCATCCTTTAGTTTTCTCGTTTTCCTCGCTTCTTTTATTTGAACATCTTGCCTTGGGCCATTGTCGGACCTAACCCTCTTGCTTCGCCGAAGTTCAGCGGGTGGAAGTGAGTCTGTCAGCCTTCGCTTGCTTTTGGCTCTGGGCAGCTTTTTCTCCCCGGTCCCGTTCTCACTCTCACTCGTCTCATTTTCATTCTTGATCTCTTGCTCATCCGGGATCTCATTTTTCGGCAGCGTCGCACGTCTCACGCTGCGCCGGCGATTCGTAAAGTCGTCCACGACCTTCGCCTTGTTGTTGTTCCGTGCAGCCTTCGCCATGACTAACATGGATTTGCGGGCCGAACCTAGGTCCTTAGCTGTCAGGGAAATGCCATGGTGTTGTATTTGGTTGTAGAAGAGATGGAGCTCTACACTATGGCCACTGTGTACAGCGGGCTACTTATAGTGGGTAGGTCATGTAACAGGTGCCCCCCCCAAAAAACAAGAAATGACGTCCTCGTCATAAACTATATTTCCTTCGTCCTTTCCTTCTATTACGTCCGTCCTTTCTATTCCATTAGCCCATGCTTCCGTCCTTCCGTTTCCCAAGGAATAATGACATCGTATATTGGAGTAAGTGCTAGGGGGAACAACTAGTTCTGCGTACGGACGTACGTGGTACGTGCGTGCGGGCGTACGTGTATCGTAGTCTTAAAGGAAATCCGTGATCGTAAGATTCCGTGTAGTTTTCAAGCTCTCGTTTGCAGCCGGCGGCGAAGAGGCCACTGCAGCTCAGGCGGTTAGTGAGGCTCATCGTATACTCCAGATATGGATAGTCCAGGAGGTAATTCTGCCGGTTAAAGTGCCGGTAGGGGAGTAGTAGTCGTGCCGAGTTACATCTTCTCGCACGCCTTATAAATAAGTTGCATCTCTTTAAATCGTGCTAAATTAAAAAAATCAAAACGCGTGCTCAGCCTTAGAAAGCAACAATCGTAACAATCGCTAGCTACTAATCTGTCAAGGAAATGCCATGGTATTATATTTAGTTGTAGAAGAGATGGAGCTCTACACTATAGCCACTGTGTACAGCGGGCTACTTATAGTGGGTAGGTTATGTGATATTAGCTTTCACCTAAAATCGCGGGCGCCATGCGATGTTAAAGCTAGTGCGGCGTGTATATATACAATAATTCTTATATGAGAATATGCTAATTAAAACCACTATACAACCTTTTACCAGCCGTGATCACGAGATTTAAATCAGTAAAAACGTCTCCTACGGGCTAGGTCAGGTGACTAGCAGTCACGTGATGTGGGTCGTACGTACGGATGGATAACTAATCTGGGGTCTACACCAGCCCTACCAAACACCCAGCCGTAACTTCCAGCTATAAACGCGGGCATACCCAAACATTCAATACTTTCAGGTATGTCCCATTGCTCAAACATAGCCTAGGTACTTATATAGTACATGCCTGCATATACAGAATTTGTGTTGTAGTTAAGTAAATCAGCTGTAGCTGAATCCTTGCTTTAAGAGCTGCGGCTCGAGGTTTGCCGGCTGGTTACAAAAAGCAGACTGGCTAATCTTATCAAGAAGCAGGATCTCTGTCCTGGCAAGCAAGCTGCCGTTTATTGTTGCTAACCTACTGGTATACCTACGGGTAAAAACCACAGGATGAAGTATTTACGCTAAACAAGGCCGTTAGCCAGGGCTATTGCAAGGTTATTGCAGGGGGGGTTTTCGGAAGTACCGATGGACGTAATACATTTCGCTGGCAGGCGACAGCGCGCTTCGAGGGCCGCTTGCTCGGGGTGTCGATTTACGCAACGTCGGAGCCGAGCTTTACTATAGCAGGTGTAGTGTGATGAGGGCCACCAACAGGGGTGTAATGGACTGTATTTGTATGCTCGACCAGCGAGTGCCTGTAAGGCCAGCTAAATGAGTGTCTTGGAATATGTTGTAGAAGGGTAAGTTCGCGAGTATGTAAATAACCCCCAGCCCATTCCTTTATACCCTAGCCGTTTGCCGACCCCACAGTAGTTTACTACCTGAAGGTTCAAAAATCCGACCTGCATATGGTACCAATGGGCGCAATACATTTCGCTGACACGTGACCCAAGTTTAACTATACGTACCTAGGCGTGTAGGGAGTGTGCAGGCACCAGCCACGTAGTGGCTAATCAGCGGCCATGGCCATCTTAACACACACCACACTGGTACCAATCACAACAAGGTGTGTGGTGATACCACATCGCGTGGGCTGCGCCAAGCCTGATGCTGCTTGATGCTGCAGCGCCTTGTCCCGCAATTCACAAGTTCGGTAGGCGTCGCTAATCCCCAAGATGATGATATGTAGGCCGGGAAACGAGTAAAGAAGAATGATGTCTAAATCTTTCATGTATAAAAGGTATCGCTGACGCCTCTTAAAAATATTTCCCTGTTTTCTTCTTCCTTTCGTTGTGCGTCCATACTTCCTCCAGATCCTCCACATTCCAAACGAAGCAAGAATACAATGACTACAAGCGATAGCTGTAACGTAGAGCTGGAGGCGCAGCCCATCAAGTCAAAACTCTGGCAATGTATCATCCTGGCGTCTTTGGTGTCAAAACTTCGGCAATGTATCCTGGCGCTTTCGAGGGGTGTTGTCGCTCTCCTGTAATTAGCTATCCTTATTCCTACTCATCCGCCAACACCTAACTGACCTGCTACTAGGGACCATGCGCGGATGCCATTCTTTACGCTTTATGCTAACGCCCGTGAAGAGTCGACACATACCACGGGTGAAGACGATGGTGAAGGTACTCATTTGCTGGACTCTTACCCCTCGGTGACGCTTCCTGGAGACGGCTTCCCTGGGATGGAAATCGTGTCCTGGAAGCTGGATGAGCCGAATGCCCATACTCAATATGAGGGAATCGTTACGCTACAGTCACGACGTGTAGTTAATCACCAATTCGTCCAGCCGAGGGCTAAATTTTCCGGTATGTTTCGCTGTTACATCTACAGCATCTTTTTTTCGACTTGGTTCGCTAATATAAACTAGGAATATTGAAAGTTGTCTCAACTTTTCAGAGTTATGACAATAAAACCGTGACAAAGGCGGGAACCGCCTTTCTTATTGACGAGCTCCATGGGCTAACCGCCGGTCACATGGTTTGGGACCAGAAGCTTGGCCCAGCCAAAGCGGTAGTCCTATATGCAGATGAGCGTTCTCAGTCAAATCCTCGAAAGATTGCATGCGTTGCCGTTGCCGTGCATGCCGAGTGGGCGAAATCCCACCAGTCCGAGAATGATTTTGCAATGATAGTTGTTGGGAAACCTCTTACTCTAACGGTTCGTCCCCTCCAGCTCAAGGCGGTGCCCAGGCTCCCCTACGCGGGGACAGTTATTGGTTTCCCTTCGGACCTGCCTGCTGAGGCCAGAGGCTCTCAGCTCATTGAATGTCGGGGATCGGTGACGGATTATAGAACCGCGACTGGTCGTGGTATGATCGAACACGAGATAAACACGCTTAGTGGTGAGCTCCATTCTCTCTCGCTATCCCTGACCCTATAGCTGTCACTTTTATCAGACTAATATATGTATAAGGTAGCTCTGGAAGTCCTGTTCTTATCGACGGGGAGGTTATCGCTGTCCATTCTGCATTTCGCGCACATGAGAAGAAAAACTATGCAGTGTGTATCAACCGGAACGGCAATGATGTTTCCCTGTTCGAGAGCGTGCTAGAACACACGATTTCTCGGTTCGAGACGGATTCCGACAGGATTTCGTGTCTGGGCGAAACTATACACAACGTATACCGCGAGCAGACGCTCTTTGTATTCGGTCGACGCATTGCTCTTAGCCACTAGATTGGCTACCTCTCTTGTTAATGCGGGGACGGGAATGGTTCATGATACTAGAATACCTATTGCGCCAAGGATAGAGGTCTGGGAAAAGGGAAAAGGACGGCGTATAGGGAAAAAGGATGGCGTGTAGGAATGCGGGAGATTACAAGGTTAGAAACACGATGCATTGGTCGGAGTTATACTGATTAAATTATCTTCTTATGAACGCCTAAAGCGATTTCACCTGATTTCCTTGAGTTATCAAGATAACGATTGATGCTGCTAATCAACTGACTCGAGTTGAATATAAAATAAGGACGCTCGTTAGCAGCATCAACTAACTCGAGTTAAATATGAAATAAATACGCTCGTATAGAATCGATAAATATAGATACACCCTAGAAAAGTAACTGCCACCTATTAATGAGACCATTAAGAAGTGTGAAGTCAATGGGAGTGCAGAACAGGAGCGTCTACTTACATACCTACTATCTACCATGGCATCATCACATTGTGGCTCAAGGAGTTCAGCCACAACTTCGCAGATCAAGTTGACAGGCGATTGTATAGGACCGCATTATAAAGAACCTTCCTTCGTCCAAAAACGGAGATCATCGGGGCAAATCACTATTATGCGACTTATACGAAGCCCGATTCTAAGATTATTTAACAGGTAGTTGGCGATCAATTATACATCCGGGCTCGTCCCCACCACCAGGAGATGACCGAGCTAGGGAATTAGAAAAAGGAACTTCTAGCGAGCATCAAGACCCAGCCGCTTGTAACCCAGATTTGCCTTGCACCGAAGCGTCCGCGGAGTGCCGGGAGACTTTTGCCTAAGCACCCTCCTTTGCGCTCTACGATATGAAGAAACCCTTGCGGCCGCCAGCGATATATCAGGAAACACAGAGTCGCTTCTATGTAGCTTATAGAGAAGACATGTCGCCAAGTCTTCACTATCAAGTTTGCAACGGGAGTTCCGCTTTTTGCACGGCATGCAAGCGAATTGAGTGCGCGAATGATAAACTCGGCTTCTGACAGGAGGGAAATCTAACCTTCCACGCGATAAAAACATCCAGAAGCCTAGTGACATAAAAGCGTTTAAAAGGTCGCAAAAGCTTCCTGGAGCTAGAAGTCTCGGCGTGCAAAAGACGAACGAACATCAGCGGCAGACCCGAAAACAATTCATATTACCTAGTGTACCTTAATCTACAGCATCACTTTCATTTAAAACAGAACAGCTCTCATTGCTATAGATGCGGCAAGTCGGCAAAGTACGTATCTACTTAGTAATTAACGGTAATTATCTGCGTCTCGATTCCCAATCCTATACAAAAATATCTTGATCTTCCTAACACCCATACCAGTAGGAGGGCAACTAGAGAAGATATCTTCTTTCGGTTTCCCTTGTCTATAAGGAGAAAATGCATATTAAGTGCGAGGATTTCGAGTAATCCAATAATTCATACCCAATGTACAACCTATCATTCTCTGTATATTGTTAACCAGTATCTAGGTACTCAGTGCCCAATTTAACAGAATATTCAACCTATCCTTCGACAACCAGATCCGATTCACGCATGCAGATAGTCCCTAGGTAGTCGTGTACGCAGCACGGGGTTGTGTTGTGTATGCAGGTTTTTAAGGTATTGAATGAAACTCTACGGCCAAATATGCTCTACTCCAAATCCCAATGTGAAGGAGGATCCAGGGTCCCATCTCCCTCTTCTCTTTAAACCAACTCCGTTCCAAAAGCCAAATGCCAGCCTGCGCCGGTTGACAACTCAAGGTTGGTCTCGGCGACTATAAATGCATTTTATGGATACATAATGCTACACGACAGGTCGTTCAACCCGCGCGAATCTTCGGGCTTCCCTTCCTTCCGAGACCCAGCCATTTTCTCATACCTCCCCCGTTCTGAGGCGCAACCGGTGGCGTATTCTCGATTACCGGAGTAACCGGGCGCGCACCTGCTTCTATAGCTTGAGATGACTCCAAAGCCACCACATCGGAACCAGCCAGATTCGTCTGTACAGGTGGTGGACGATTACGCATGATCGGTGGTGGCGTGGCCCTCGCGAGTTCATCGTCAGCCGCTTGGACTAGACGTGCTCCCCAAGGTGTAGTCGCAGGCGGCGGGACGCTGTTTCTACCAGATGGTCTTCTACGATGCCGTACATGGGCTGGTGGCATCGGGGGTGCCCGCTGTGATACTGATGAAGGAAAAGTCGATTCCGTAGCGCTCAATGGAGCGCCATAATTCTCGGAGCCAGATCTCCTGAAAAGCGAGTTGAGGTTTAACCCGCGTGCCCGCGACTGCAGACCCGAGATCGGCGGGTATTGGCTCCTCTTCGTCGCTGCCGCTGCATCTTCTTGAGTTCCGGACCCATCGAGGCTGTTACGCCTTCCGTTCGCATCGACTCTAAGGACGCTGCCCTCCCGAGAAGAAGTTCTTCCAGTCTTTCCTGTAAGTGAGGACAGCAAAAAGTGACCCGCTGCTTGAGCATTCAGGCTTGATCTACGCGAAGGAGGCAGTGGGCCGTTTGGAGTGGACTCAAGTGTGTCGGGTTCAGGGGACCGTAACGAAGCTCCTAGCTCATCCATGGGATCACGCTTTAAAGCCGGGTCGGGTGACCCAAGGAAACCAGTACCCTTGAGTGCACCAAACATAGCGTCCGGTTGCCAGCCCTCGGAGTTCGCGGGGAAGGAAAACAAGTCCGGAGAGGGGGGGAGTCTATGCTCACGGCGGGCGCTGGAGCGGGCATTTTCCTTATCGGGTTTATAACTCTCACGCATCCAGTAATCATAGCTTTCCACTGTGTCGGAGCGAGCATCAGCGCCGCCGTCCGAATCAGAATCTGACACGAAGCTATCTGAGCGAGGTCGCCCAGTGGTCTTGTTCACCGCTGAATAAGCCAAGTGACTCAAATCGGACAGCAGCGCGTCTTGGTTGACTTTGATAGGACTAGGTATTGGTAACCCGGGATGGTTCCTGGCAACAGCCGATGACGACATCTTTTGCACGTTCATACCAGGACGAGCTTCCTGAGTCGCCAATGACCTTAGATACTCGCTGCCATACGGCAGTGATGCGGAGAAATGCCTCGGGCCACGTGCATCATCGCATCTAAAAAGACTATCCTGTGAACTAGACGAGTCCTTGGGCGTCTGAAGAACCGAGGAAGATACGGTATCCGGAGTTGGCGGCAGAGGGTGAATGTTAGCTAGCTCCTTGGGTGTTGGGTAGCCAGTCATGACCCTCTGCAATGTTTGACTTCTTTCTCGCCTATTCCTTGCCTGAGACGGCGAGTCCGTGAATTGGGGGGTAGGGGTCACGACACTCTTCCTACGGCTAGATGTAGATGTTCTGAAGGCATCTACAAAAATACCTTTCTCACCCGATCTCTCTAGTTGTTGAAGAGGAGAAACCCTGCGGAACACGGTGTTCCTCGGTCGAACTTGGCCAGGGAGGCAAGTCGCTGGTCTTGTCAAGTGCAACGCACGATTGGGGATGCTGTCCTGTTGAATCGAGAGGGGTTTCATCGTTCTCATGGTTGGTGTTGGTGAGCGCTCACCAAAAGTGCCATCCATGCCTAAGGCATCGCCCAGTGGCAGGAAACCGGCCTCATCTTGTCCCTGTTTAGAACCATAAATGCTCACAAAGGAACTCTCACTCAGAACGCTGAGGCTTGGGCTAGCTACGCGATTCGCCTCACTCACGTCGGCGCTAGATGTGGAGACTTCAGAGAACTGGCGAATATGCCTAAGGCTGGATCGGTTTTGTAGAACGACACTTCGCAAGTGCTGAGTTTGCGCGCTCCGGTCCGAAAGAAAACTAGGCATCCGGTCGAGGGTCTTGGATTCTATCGACGGCAAAATATCATGGTCACCCGGCTTAGGGGTCTCGGTGCGCACCGAGTCGGATACATCGGACCACGGTGGTCGGTAAGATCCGTCGTCCTCGATTTGTCGCACCATTTCCTTCTCTCGAACCAATCCATCGAGTCGAGCCTCGAGTTTGACTATCATATTAACGGCCTCCTCGATGGCCCTGTCCCTCTTTACGAGCTCAGCAAGTAAATTCTCTTGAATATCTGTCAATTCCCGACGCTCCTTCTCTAGCTCCTCGACTCTCGTTTCCAGGGTCGACTGTTTCTCGCGCCGATGGAAAAGTTCTAATTTGAGGTCGAAGTTCTGCTTATGTAATGTAGAAACAGCCTATATGCGACTGCTGTCAGCCATGTGCGTTTTTGCAGGAGCGGGAGCGCCCTTGCAGTCATGCATGCATACCTTTTCTATTTGCTTGGCTCCCATGCTGGTCTGGCTTGAATCGTCATCGTGGCTCGACCCCGGCCGTCGTTCGACTACAGGCTTATGTCTCCGACCAGACGAGTTCAGGATGTCTCCATCCCGAATATCACCAGTTGACGAACTTAGGTCAGCCCCCCATTTGCTGGCCAGCCGTTCGCTCTCGGCTCGTCTTTCCTGTTGCAGTCTTTCCTGAAGCAGACTCGAGATTGGTGCCATTGCTTGTTTCGATTCGCCGCTTGACTCTCTGGACAAATGAGGCGCTTGTCTCAAGCCGGCCAGTTCCTTATCGCATTGGCTGTGATGATATCTATGGGTGTGGAGTGCATTCGACGGCGTACCCGCGCGCGGATGAGAAGAAGAGGTGCTTGTGCTTTTTGTCGTTTTCGGGCTGTGCATTGTGCTGCTGGCGGTGCTAGCCTGCGAAAGGGCACGACGATGTAAGCGCTCCCGAGCCTCCTTACGGGAAACGGTGCTCTCCATCCTGTGTTAGACCCAAGGTTCTTCTACCAAATAACGGCTAGCGATATTCCATTTGAAACTTGCAAGTTAAACCCGAGCTCAATGAAGAGAACTAGGTAAATTGCGGGTCGTTGGCTCCAAGAATGCAGGGAAGATTGGTGTTTTCGGCAGAGTCGCGGGTGCTGTCATCTACCTTTCCGGGCACACGAGTTCATGGCCTCGGGATACCTATATCCGGCGAGAGTTCGGTTGGATTTCCGGAGGAGTCGTATCGTATCCTCTACACCATCACTTCAACGGACGAAGTTCAAGTGAAAGATGGGGATCAGAACAGAACGGAACGAAGGATATGCAGTGCGGGTTGTCGGAGGACCTGGGGCCTCCTTAGCTCGGAGACGAATCAGCTGCGTGGGATTCAGCGAGCTGTCTTGCCATACGAAGCACCCGAATGTCTTGCCCGTGTCTCAGCCTCAGCAGTCTCGTTAATGAGTGACAGCAGTCTGCATAAGAATAGACGTCTGGGCTGCTCATACGAAGAAGGGCCAAAGGTCTGCCTCGCCGAAGAGGAAGAGTACGAGACAGATGGAGGCGTGGATGGGAAGCGATGGGCACCATAGGAGAGGAGAGGAGAGGAGAGGAGAGGGTTCAAGACGGGACAATGAAAACCAAAGCCTGCCGCCTTCAATGTCACGACAGTGTAGCGAATGGTAAGCCAGTCAGGTTGGAGGAATCGCAATGATCTGCTCCAGGCCAGTACTATTGGCAGGTAGAAGGGAGAAGAAGCAACCGGCGGGCTGAGCACCAAACGAACAGCTGCGATGCCAGTCACTGCGGTCAGTCGGTGTTCTTGACAGGGCAAGGACAAGGGCTCCTTCCTGCGGTCTCTCTTTTTCCTTACCACATCGCAGATGCGACGATGTGAGAGGCCAATGGCCCAGAGGTACCCCTTCCGCTGTGTCGCACTGTGTAATAGACCTGCAGTAGTAGCGCAATCTTGCATACGCACCGTCACTTTCCGGGGCGGGCCTGGGCGGGCCAGGCCACGTTTACGGCCGTTCGTCTTACACTGTGCCGTACCTGGCTAGGCCTTGTTAGTGTAGTGTATAACATGTGTTGACCCAATCGTCCCCTAACGTCGGGACCAGCTAGCGCTAACTAATATGAGACCCGCCGGGGTCAGGGAGGTGAGGGAACGGCAAGGGACGACCGAGCGGAAGCCTGCGCAGGACCTACGGAAATGCAGCAGGGTCTCTCCCGTCCAATGGCGTGGTCGACTTCTGGTCTAAAATGGAATGATACGTACAAAAACGTACACAGTATACCACCAACTGACGGCAGTAGTGCCACACTAAAGTAGACGTCACTTCCGTACTGGGTACTAGGTAAATGAGAGCTCTGTGCTTCCATCACGACAGAACTTATACATAGTATACTGCCCCGTGGACTGTGGAATAGAATTCCTAGTATATAACGCCGTAAGAAGAGGGTTTAAGTATCGACTGTATTACGTACATTACACCGCTAATAACGACTCGAAAAGTATTATATAAATAACGTCATCACCCATGTTAGGATAGTATTCCAGAACTTGTCGCAGCAATAGGTCAGCTCCATCTATTAGTACCACATTTCCAGGGAACGCCGACGGCAAGGGTCACCAAGCCAATTTACCACAGCTGAGGGCATAGCATGGGAGCTCAGCATGGGGCGTAAATACGCTTGGCTTGCGCTTGGAATGTTCGGAAGAATGTTCTGCGATTGGTTCGCCCGACGTGATTCGCCCTTCCCAACGCAGTGTGATGAGAGAGAGAGACGACTTCGACGAATCAGCTCTGTTTCCTCGCAACTTCCTTCCAACACTGGCTTTTATGTGCTCATTAACTTACATAGTATGTGTTGGCTAACAACATCAGGGGGCGTCATCGTGGTCGGCGTCATGGTATTTCTTTTGCCTTGGTACACCAGAGTCTTTCGACTGAGTCGTGCCAAGAGAAGTTTAAGAGCTTGCAGGATAGGTACAGCAGTACGCATGGTCCGAAACACGTGCCGACACTTATACACTCTCCCTATCCATATAGGTGTACGTCTGCAGTTCACCTCCACCGCATGCAATCCCCTTTGTACAGGTCCTCTGCATGGTTCGTAGGTATGTCGCTGCAAGGAAAACCAACGTCGTGGTGATTGTTGTTACCGGTAATAGCGATAGCCGTTGGAACGGTTATTCATGCCAGAATTGGTTGTGATGCTTTAAGTATTGCATGATCAGGTAGGTAGGTAACCTTGGAACCACCTAACTAGGTAACCTAGCTAACTACCAAAGATGCTATTTCGCTGGATGAATCGCGTCTGAGAACCGCTAACCGTCCAGTAGGGCATTGCCAAGTCGGGCTCCTGGGTTGGTTGGTAACTCACACTCATCTGCAGATGTTAGATCTCGCTACTGTAGATGGAACAGCAAACGCCGCAGAGAGCGAGCGACATGTTCGAAATCCGGAACACATCCCACATCCCACCTCGCCCAGGCGATTACATCCCAGACTCCGACTCAACGTCACCTTGCTCCCTGCAATGGTCGGCTGGTCGCGCATGTCCCACCCAATTGAGTCAATCCCCCACGGGACCGCGCAGCGTCGAGATACCTACGGAGTGCATGTACCGAGTGCGTCTAGACGGCGCACGCTACCTTTCTCGGGCGCGTTTACGGCACCCCTAGCGAGCTATGCGCGGCAGTAGAGGCAATCGCCCGACCGGTGATGAGGCGGATGCTTGATTGATCGATTGATCGATAGATGGTCTTCCGTGACACCGGAATATGCAATGTGTGTGCTACGTGGCAATTGATCTGGCACGTCGTTTGCGAGGCGATGCGATATGTATCTCGCCTTGCTGGAGCGATGCGGACGCACCTTGAGGGGCGTCGTGGGATACACGAATTTGAAAGAAAGGTTCAGATGGCAGGTATCGTTGTTTGAAAGACGTAAGTAAGGGGTTGGATTGTGGCATGCGTTGCGGTACTATGCGCCGTGTGATGGCTATCCATCCTGGTATGGCTCACTCCCCTCGACTGTGCCCTCCCCTGAAACCAGTTCTGGGAAGACCATGATTCTCGGGTTTCTTAATTACTGTAAGCCTACGTGCCAGACCTCAGCAGTCAGCTTCAAAAAAGCATGTAGTTACCCAACACGCCTAGTTTCAGGCGTGGCGTAAATATACACCAAGTACATCGGTAAGTTGAGTGAGGCTTCAAGACATCTCGGGAAGCATCTCGGGAAGCATCCCGCCACCCCAGCGCCGCAGCGCAGGTCCGGTACCTGGTAATAAGGCAATCTCAAGGCCAAATTCTATCTCGTCGGCTTATTAGTAGTCGGCGTCGAAGGTAGGTAGATAGATAGTGGGTAGCAAGTGGCAAACCTCTATCACACGCTTCTGCCGAGGTCATGAGTGGATGAGTACCTATCTCCTGTACCCTGAAAATAAGACCCCTAATCTTTATATTGTTGGTGAAACCATGCATATGTATGCTGTGAGCTGTTTGTCACCTAGATTTAGAGATGCCACCCGGCCTCGTAGAGCAGCGTAACCAAAGGATAATATTGTCGTCACGATTTTACCAAGAATAGATCTTTCTTATATTTTCTCTTTTGATGTCTCTATTAAGTGGATACTCATATTAAGTGCTTTACCTTCGACGTGTTCCAGCTAGCAGGGTGCGTGGGTAGGGAGTGCAACTGCGATATCTTGCTCCCATCATCTTTCAGATTATAATATCGGAACCGTCCGTAGTTTATCTTTTCATAGTCGACAGAGCTAGGAAGCTATCAATTATTAGGGCCTTCGATGCTACCCTTCGACCACTATTGTTGGCACAAATGGGATTGTATTTTCTCAATCGTGGTCGGAGCATCATTCATGAACATCCCATGTGTTACATGTTTACAGATATTGGGGGTCTATTCTGCTCCCCACCTACACTAAGGCATTAGTTACCTAAGGACGGTCTATTGGTCTATATTGCAGACGTTAGAAGAATGGAAAGAAATCAAGAACGAAAGAATCTAGCAGCGCTACTATTCACAGCACCACGTATCTAAGGACTGGACCTGGGCTGCCATCATCTAGCACCGAACGATGCATATCAATACATCTCGATGACACGAATCAAGTGTTTACCTGCCCAATATGGCCGTATCTGCGTATAGATGATGATGCATCCCAATGGCAACACGCTTCTGAGGCAATCACTTATATAACAAACCTTTTTCTCTCTCTTCAAGGTACTTAAGTGTATATGTATGCCCTCCTCCACCACCTCTTCTTTCTTCCTACTTCTCTATCTATATCATAAACTAGCAATACGCCCGATATTAATTAATACATCGAGATACATCCTTCAGATAACCCATCATACCGCCTCACATTAATATATAGTCTATCTGTATCGACTACAATATATTCTTTATATATTTAGGAAGCAAAAGGCAATGGCGCTGTTGTCAACACTGACAACTTGCGGCAGGTACTGTCATACTTTAATACACACATTAGCATCACATGTCCAATATGTCAAGCAAATCACCTAGGTGTCGGCAACTCTCAGCTCGACAAACTTGCGACGGATTCCCATGAAACATATTCAGTCGCTACGCGCTGTGGTCACATGTCCGGCGCGAACTTCTTGAAACAATTAAGTTGCTCTTTCTCATTCATCATCCGGGTTTACTGAGCGCCAATGATACCAGCCGACTTCAATATCAAGAAGTGATCTGCCGTCACCGCCGCAGTCAGGTCTCGTCTACAAACGGTCACTGGTGCTGATAGAACCACCCACCAGATAGTTACCTGAGGACGTGCCTACTCGGGGTGCCCTCTCAAGCAATCCGTCGGTCTTTTACCGAAGCCTTGGCATCCACCTCCCCGGAGCAGCTGATGATGGCGCTCACTGTTGGTCATGCTGACGTCCCAGCCGACATGGCGGAACTACCTTGCCTTAGGCAAAGCTTCACAAGCGGCAATCTAGTCGAGCAACACGAAGACATCTAAGAGATCCGTGCTATCTCGTCAAGCCAACTATGCTCCCAATGTTTCGAGTCTGCTTTGCGTGCTCCCTAGCTCGCCTAACAAGAGCGGTTCGCCGTCTAAAAATCCGCGCAGCTAGCCAGCCGAACGAGGGGAAATGGCGTATTTTTTGACGCGGGATACGCGCAAAGTATCATTATTAGCTCTCACTAAACACGGCAAGGGGTTGATTTATGTATAGGAGGGCCTAGCAACGGGCCACAAAGATGGGTTTGGATAGATGCGAGCGCGTATTTTGATCAAGGGAAAGAAGTCGTGACTGGATGCATCCTAGCTATATTAAAACGAGACAACTGGCTAGAAAAGACAATCTCTTCTTGTAGATGACTATAGATACAGATTTTTATCTATCCTTCCTCGTAAAAAGGCTATTCCACAGGTTCTAAATGATGGTCTCCTATTGTATTAACCTCTTACGATCACTATCTTCATATGTTTTCTCGTGATTGCTAAAGATATTCTGGGTGTGTCGAGGCTAGCCATAATTAAGAGATGTCCTGGTTGTTAAGATGAATAAGAGGATAGTCTGAGTTGGGTCGTTTCTTGTATACGAACACTAGCTTTCAATCTTAGAATGGGGGTATGCCCGGGTAATAACGATGTGTTTACTAAACATATGACTCATGGAGTGAAAGACACCTGGTAGTCTATTAGATAAGATCGGTTCGTCACGAGATAGAAGAGATATAGGTATAGTCATGAATTCGAAGATAGATCTCGTTTATCAAGAGAAAGTCTAGACAGAAGCTTGAAGAAGGGTTGGTACAGCGACCATGCGTCATGCATCATGAGTCAATAGGGGACTATCCGAGAATGCAATTCAATAAGCCTTTAAGAAACGCCGTTGATAATGTATGTGGGTAATGATACCTATAATTCCTCTTTGAAGAATTTCTCCTCGCTGCCTTCGCCCTCCTCGTCGCCCTCGGCCTGGCCTTCCCCTATCTTTGACCCCCTTTCACCATTGCCGCTGGCGTCACTTGCGTCCTCATCATCGTCGATAATTCCGACCAATTCCCTATTATTGCCCGGTAACTCGACCATCTTGAGCTGCCAGCCTCTGTCACCAGCCAGTTTCTGGATTTCTTTTCTTAGGTTGTCGATGACTTCGGGGCTGAGGTCCAGCTCTTGGAGCTGCTCTTCCGTCATGATGTTGACCTCGCCGCCCTCGTCTTTGCCGGCTGCCGACGCAATGACCTCGACGAGCTTGTTGAGACCACCGCCGACGGCATTGCGGAAATTTCTGGGCGGTGACAGCTTCGGTGCTTCGTTGCCATCTTCACCTTTGCCGAGCAGCTGTCGGCCGCCGACAACAACGCCTCCGATGACGACGGGGGCCTTTGCGGCCTCCTTGGCACGGCCAACCATGGCGGCTTGTGCTTCGAGGGTCTTGCGCGCATGCCAATCGGCCTGGGCAGACTCGGACACGATGGCCCTGCAACTAATGATGTTGGCCCTCTCTTCCTTGGGCGGCTGGAAGGCGACGTCGACGCAGAGGCGGGGCGTGTTCACCATCATCAGGTACGAGCATGTGGTTACTTCCTTAATCCAACCAATGCGGTCCTGGGTGCTTTCGGGGCTGCAGTGGTACTGGATTTCTATCGTGCGGTCGCGGCCCGTCAAGTCACAGACGGTTCCATCGCCCATCCTCTGCACGAGATACCGCAGGTCCCCCTTGACCTGAAGATCGGTGTTGGGCGGTGGCGGGGCAGCGGGGGCGGGGTCCTGGCCGTCCTGCTCGTGGCGCGGCGGGTGCTGCTGTTGCTGCTGGCCACGGCGCGAGGAGCGCGAGGCCAGGTGGGGGTCGGGAACCCTGCCGAGCACGTACTCGGCGGTGTTGACGTCGCGCATGGGCGGGCCGCTCTTGACGCTGGAGGCGATGGCGTGGAACTGGACGACGTCCTGGCCGTAGCAGAAGCGGTAGCTCCACCATCCCGACATGTAGTACAGACACGTGCCGTCCAGCTCGTTGATCAGGTCCCAGCCGTGGGCCGAGGCGCGGGCGAGTTCGCGGGCCTCCTCGGCCTTGGCGAGCTCGGTGGCCGTCTTGTTCGGGGCGGGGGCGGGCTCGATGACGGGGATGGCGCACAGGTAGCGATGGGGCGGCATGCTCATGATCTCGTACGACTCGGCGATGGCGCGGTCGCCGTGTTCGGTGGCAGCGGCAGCGGCGGCGGCAGCGGCAGCGCGCACGCTCGAGGCGAGGTCGGTCTGGCTGGCGAGCCCAGCGTCGTAGCTGGGGTGGGCGTCGGGACTCTCGGGGCTGTCGAGGAGGGCCTGGGCCTGGGATTCGGAGATGTATGTGTCGGAGATGACGACCTCGAACTGCGGATAGGCGAGGAGGTCATGGTGGACGCTGAACCCGGGCTGGCGGGCGCGACAGAGCTGCACCCAGGCCCAGACGGTGTAGAGCGGAAGACGGCGCATCATGGCGCTCTGCTCGGGGATGCTATCACATGGAACCGCAACGACGTGGCTAGCCGATCAGTCTAGCGTGGCGTTGCCATCCGTTGTGTCGGGTTTCGATTAGTTTGGATGAGGAGGTGGGCGGGCAGGCGATTGAGGGTCGTGGCCTGTCGAGCAATTATCTGTGAAGAAGTAAATACGCGGTTGCTATTGACAGTTGACACCTTTCAATAAAGTGGCATCGGTAAGGTAAGCGGCGCTTGTATCAACCTCTTAGGTGGCATCATCCATCGGCGACGACAAGCACCGATGTCCCGGCCATCACCCGGCGGGCGCAAGCCTTGCCAGTTGCAGTTGGCTTTTGCCAAGCCCCGCGACAACTGGCAGCTTGCATCTACAAAAGCACTTACCGACTTCCACGAATACCTACCTACCTAACCTAGGACTCTCACGTTCGAGTTTCATACATCATTGATATCATCAGCAGATTATACAATGCCTCAATATGCGGAGGATGCAAGATATCATGATTGATATAGCAGACATACATGCTTCATAAAGGCATAATCTATTTTCTTTGTTGATACCTATTTGTTACTTCGTCCGAGTAAGTACTACCGCAGGCATTTAAGGTTGGGTATGCATGATTTATGACGTACTCTATCATATCGATGGTAGGTACGGATGATTAACACCAACACCAACACCAACACCAACACTCTCGCACTCGCAATCGTCCCAACATCTCATTTCGTTGTTCCCTCTTATTACACGTACAGTATCATCAACAGAACTCATCGGCGGATAGACAGATGCCCCGACAATTCTACTACATCTGCCGTATCATAGAGTCGATGCCCCCACGCGCGCCAACTCTTCCTCACCTCACCTTTTCAGCCACGCACGTACGTATGTCTGTACTGTATGCACATACAACGTACAACACAGCATACAACATAAGTACATCGGGCTCGTATACGGCATACTTACATCAAAGTCACATTGCGACGTCGAGGGATTGGTTCCTCATGCAGCCTCCACTCCCTCCGCAGCGGCCGCCTGGTCACTGGCCATGCTCCCTCCTCGGCCCTCCCCACAATCCAACAATGCCATCATCGTCTGGTTCTGTCCGACCAACTTCCCTGCCCATTCAGACCCAATTGGGTCCCTTTGGCACCAACCACTGCGACAATCTAATTCTCCTCGGGTCAGCTCAACACGGCCGAGTGGCTTTTGCTTGGCTGTCTGTCTGTCTGTCTATCTATCCATCTGCATTGCGTAGCGTACTCACAGTAGGTAGTTAGCTAATCATCGCCCTCAGCTTGCCTTCCTTGGAATACGACACATCGTGCTTATTAGATTTACCATGCGCCATCTAGGAGCGGCTATCCATCCCAGGATCGTCGTCCCATCTTCCAACTCTGCTCTCTCTCTCTTGGGCCACAAGATGCTTACCCGCAGACCAGGTGAAGGCGCAGAGCAACCCGGTCCAAAGGTGCGACATGCTGTCATATCCCCCCCCCCCCCCGTCGACCCTTGTCGCTCCCATGCTGTCTCCAGTGGCCGCAGTTGGGAGTTGGGGTGCTTAGGCTGAAACGGATACCGAGTCCCTATAGCTGTGTGCTACTGCTACGGCGTCATGTACAACAACTAGACAAGAGCTGCAGCGCAACCTGGGGCTGCAGACCGCTCATGGTTGGCTGTCGGGAGCCACCGGCATTTTTCAATAAGCCCTTTGTTCAACCCTCCTGCGCCCGGCTTCTGTGGCCTTTTGACCGACTAAGCCAGGCATCCTTTCTTGTCACCGACACTACAGTATCTAAATCATTGCTCACGACCGCCTGCTGGCCCTTTCTCCCGCCGCCCGTCTCCGCTCGTGATTTGGTTCGCTGGCCTGCCCCTTTGGTGACGAGCATAAATAATCCATCGGCTATAGAGACTGCCGTTGGAGAGGATTCGCCGGCCCAGACGATTGTTCACGGCTGTAGCAACGGCCACGTTCGAGTCGTCGTCGTGAGAAATCGGGCAAAGCCGGGCAGGCTGGTGGGCGGCAACGTAGAGGTGTATGTATGTATGTATTTGCTGGCTTACACATAGAGCGTCGTAGTGCAGGCGACTCCAGATCAGATCCATGACGCAGAGGTGCGAGTCCGTCAGCCGTCCAATGCTCTCTCGTTGTACTTGTCAGACCAAGCAAACTAGGCGCGAGGCTTTGGAGAAAAGGCGCCAGCCCGTGCGCGAATTCGCTGCCGCGCTGCAAATCTGCGGTCATCAGTTCTGCTACAGGAGGTGCTCGACACTAAAGGTCCTGTTGTTGCGCTGTGGGCAGCCCGAAAGGATCGCGGCCCACTCTGCATTCAGACATCGATAGCCACTCGACCGGGGGTCGCCTCACTTTAGGAGATTGGGAGATTGGAGATGGGGACAACGCATCGCAACCTGCCCCTTGCCTTGGCTAGTTTAGGCCACCGCGGTACCGTCCCCGGATTCGCTGGTCCCAGACCAACAGGGACTAGGCCCTGTAACCCCCGTCCATGGCCATGTCATGCAGTTTCTGTCGAAGAAAAGACGATGGCCACGAGGTTTGTTTCCTTCTTGCAGGTCCTGCCTCCTTCGTTGGATGGATGCTATTCGTCGCTGCCTTGTCGCAGAGCGCCATGGATAGTGCTTCAAGCGTCTCGCTCGACTGAGCCCCGGAGAATTTCGATAGGCCCTCGAATACAGTATGGCCATTGCCGTTCAGCGACCTCGTCTGTGCCATTTCGGGCTCTCATTTGTACATTGATCTAGTCTAGCTCTTACAGCTTGCATACGACCTACAGCCTACGGGACAACTAATAAGACGAATGCCAGCGGGTACTCTTCTTTCGGTTTCAGGCATCAACCAATCTACTGCTTTGGGCAAATACCTACAATGCCTTTGTTGGCAGTATGGGATTTCCATTCATATTTGTTGAGCCCGTTCCGAATCCCAAGTCCAAATCTGCATCCGTAAGCTCTCAAGTTCTTTGCTTAAAACCACCATGGAGGGGTATACCACCAATTTTCAACACACGGTCTCCCCATGATCTACGTATTGTACAACGCTTATATCCCACCACCCGGTTCGGTGGTATCGGGGCTACCCAAAGGCAGGCCAAGGGCTATACGCACCACGGCGGCGTGCGCCAGTACTGTAGAGTTGTATGTATTTGAGGATGCGGGACCGTAAGATTCCTGTTCGGGGCAAGCTACAATACACCTCCCTCACGAGTGCATGCATGAATGCATGCTACTCTGTGCGTGTAGAGAGTCATAGTCGCAGTGCCAATCGTGGCTTCGCGCCATCGAGACATGCCACACCACCATTTTGTTTCTCTCGTACCTCTTCTGCACCTTGGTCGCATGGAAGCATTGGAAGGCGGTTCGATAGCCCATGCATCCGGTTAGAAAATATGGGACGCCGCCCATAAGCGATCAACGCACTTAATCTCGTCAACGGTGGTGGTGTGTGGTGACCTGGCTGGACTCTGGCGCTTTACACGTGTATACGACGGTATCAATGTACCAAACCACCATTCGGAACTGCTAGCGTGTTTGCATGGTACTTGCAAGGGTCCGGCACCCCCCCCAGCTGACCAAGTTCCAAAGCCAAGAGAAACTGATCTGAGCTGTCGTAAATTAGATACAAGATCCAGTGGCAGACGTGATGGGCCTGCATACCTGGCCCACTGCCACGCATGCGCCAAAGCCTCATAGTCGACTGACTGGTGGTACTTAACGCGCCTTCTTCTCGTCGAGGCCATCGCCATTGTCTCGCCTGAAGTAGATGCCCGTGTTTCCTTCTTCTTCATCCTTTCTTGCCGCCGATCCACCCATTTACAACCACAGGGATTCGTTGTTTCTGTTGCGAAACCCACACAAACAGGAACAGCTAATCCTGCCATCGCTGGCTTTATCCACTATTCCTAGACTTTTGAAAGCAGGGCTATACCTCGAACTTTGTGGAAAGGGTACCGCAGCAAAGTGGAAGTGAAGCGACAACAACTCTCGTTTTGACTGGCGTTCTCATCTAAACTTGAACAAGGTGATCTAAACGGCGTAATGAACCTACTTCCAAACTCGGAGCAGCAAGTGATTGAACACTTGCGAGCTCAGCTCAAAAGCAAAGAGGAGGATCTCGAGATAGCGAGGCAACAGATATATCAGTTGCAGAGCTCAACCCGCCAGACGCCGTCGATCCAGTTCGATGCACATGGTGACCCTCAACCATCTGTTGTGTCTGTAAGCCCATCAGGGAGCACGTCGATAGTTCGCTCTAGCGGCAAGTCAAATAATCGTCATCATGTTGACCCGCGAACCTCAGTAAGATGCTCTATTGCCACTACGTATTACGTTCTTTCCGTTTGATTGTCGATGCTGATTAGCCGTAGCATCTGTACCAAAACGGCGACGAGCCTCATCCTCACGCTGTGAAACGACCACGTACCATGTCGCAGCAGACCCCCTCATCACAGAAAATGGACCGTGCTGCATCAAATTTGTCCACTAGGTCTGCTGGACCCTTCACGGGCAGTTCACCTGTTTCGCCGCCCCCGTCGTTCCAGGCCGCCGGCTTGCACACGAAACACACAGAGCAAGGCAACTATCTTGGTCACAACAACCTAATAGCCTCCCAGACTCTCGCTAGCTTTATGCAACAAATCCCAGCGGACAAACAGCAGCACGGGCTGTCTGCCTTGGCGGAAACGGGACCTTTCGGTGCTACAACAGGCGTTCTAGTTGACCCTGGCGTCTGGTTGGCAACCCACGAAGACCCTTTGCCTGATCTCATTATGAGCCGAGGCGACATGGATGTCACTAACCTGAATATGAACGTCTCGGTCTGTGAATCGATGACGTCTGGGCCTACATGGGATAATAACACGGCTCCCATGACACGACAGAACAGTCAGTTCGACAATCACTCCGCTGAGGGAGGAGTACGCATGATGAATGTCGGTTCCCAGACGTCACAAGGCGTCTTCTTCCCCGAGAATTCGCAGCATATTATTGAATATGGCGATTCATCGCCGTTTTTAGGAAAACAGGCTTCTCACGAGCACGCCCTCTTCGCGGTTGGGTCAAGCCTGGCATCGCTTGCGGGACCATACACATCCACAGCACCTAATGAAGCGTTGTTTGGGTCTTCAGATATGGAACGATCACTCTCGAGTACGAGCACCGCTAGTGCCAAGTCGATGTCCTCGTCCCTCAGCGCCCGCGCCAAGGATACCTTAGCAAGGCAAAACCATCGCGCCCAGAATGCACCACTTAAGCCGAAGCCGTCTGTCGACGAGAACAGGCACGAGCCACCCTCGGATGACAAGAACGACGGCAAAGCCGTCATTACGAAAACCAAGTACATACGGCCGAGACAACCTAAAGTGTTCTGTGAACTATGTGATGAGCATAGGGAAGGGTTTAGGGGTGAACATGAGCTCCGTCGCCATAAAGATGCGAAGCATCAAACGCTTGTCAAGAAGTTCATTTGTGTCGACCCTCAGGACCATGGTCTACCTGTTAATGTCCAGGTACTCAATCCCCTGTCCAAATGCAAGGCCTGCAAGGCGCAGAAAAAGTACGGCGCCTACTACAATGCGGCGGCACACCTCAGGCGTACGCACTTTAAAGAGAAGCCTTCGCGGTCAAAGAACAAGAACTCGGGCGCCAACGGTGGTGATGATGACAAGCGCGGTGGCAAGGGTGGTGGAGACTGGCCTTCGATGCATGAGTTGAAGAACTGGATGCGGGAGATATACGTGCGACAAGACGAACAACGACAGAAGGAGGAGGATGACGCCGACGATGACATCGACAATGCTCAGTCCTTCTTTGGGGAGACCGAGGTAAACCCCAATGTCGGAGGCTCTTCGAGCTTTGCCTCAACCGGCATGACCAATGTTGATTACGGCTTTGCCAGCCCGTTGACAATCAACACAATCAACACGGATATGGCGTATATGGGTGCGATGCCCCTCTCGTCGGCGGATTTTAGCTTCAATAGCCCGACCAATATGCCACTCTCTTTCAATGCAGACGTGGCGGCGTACTCGGCGATAGATCACATGCACCCCTTGAGCTCCGCTGTGTCTTCGTCGGCAACGGTGACGCCGCTCACCGTTTTCAACGAACAGCACCACTATGACAACGTCGGCTTTCAGTATCCGGCTTAGCTCCACCCACAGTGCCTGGGCTTACGATCCCCTTGGCTACAATTCCATTATACACCAAAAGACAAGACCTTCCCATTGCTAAAAAAGAAGAAACGACCAAGACAAAATAAACAAAAGAGGGAAAAGAAAAGAAGACGTTTCCCTAAGCTCGCATTCCTGATAGGCTCTGTCACGCACGATAGAGCATACTCAGAACCTCACGACACCCAATGACGTATTTTGTATGAGGAACACGTTGGACTCGTCGCAAGTCCATCTTGCTCCCACTTTTGCTCAAAGATTTCCTTATATCATGACTCTTTTACCATTACACAGCTATTGACATTTTTAATTCGCATTTCTGGATACCTTGTACGCGGCGGTCGGCTCTCAATCAATCCAACCTCCCACTACAGAAATTAAAAAACGAGAAAAAAAATATCAAGTCTACCCGGTTGGATTGTGAGGCTACGTTCGATGAGCCCAACCCTCCCGCCCATGCTCCCTACGATAATGATAGGGCGGGAGATGGAGGCCAGCAGTGATTTATCTGTACAAATTTGAACGTTCTACTTGCCTCACGGAGCCTGGTTTCGGTGTCGAGACATGCACGCTAGCTTGCGGCCGGGCGCGTTATGAATGGGCGAAACCTGCGCATTCGCAGTACTACCCACGTACTATTTATTATTGGGATCCAGTTTTTCGGTTTCTTCATTTCACTTCATGATGAGATAGGCTCTCACGGGGAGGGGACGCTTTGTTTCGAATGGGATGCACAATGGCGTCATTTAGGATATCTTCATGTCATGGCGTGGCGTTGACGAGGAACATGGGGGCATGGCTACATGTAGACTGGTTTGGTTTGGGTTTGCTTCAGAGCGTGGAGTTACGGTTGGGTTGTCGGAAAAGAAAGGAGGCGGCGACGAAAGGGGAGCGAGACGATTACTTGCACAACACAGTGCTATGAGGCCCTGGATGAGGCGGGATCGGATTGGATCGGATTTTGTATAATGCACTATTATAATAGAGTGATGACTCGGGCCTGCGGGATGGAGAGTTGTCGAATGAATCAAGAGCGGATGTCAATCCAGCTATGAACAAACAATATGCCTCTTGCCCGCTTTTGAATTCATATGCCTCGTTCACCATGATAAAGGCAAGACAGGTGGGCTTATGAGGTTCTCTGATTTTACAGGTACTCTCGATCTTACCTAACAAACGAATTATTACGGATCCCAACTCTCGCTACGTACGTTCAGTTGAGCCCAATGTGGTCTAGGTATCTGACACTCTTCAATACCTGGGCGAGCGTTATCAGTTGGTGGCTGCTTATCGTGGATGTTACTATATTATGTACGGCGGCCGATAGGTATTTTCTAGTTTAGCGGTCCGAGTTCCGTTGCCTCGTATATTACGTTACGGTGGCGTCCAGACGGACGGGTCGAGATTAGATAGCGAAGAAGCAAATTAGTAGCCCAGGACTGGATGTAGATCACAATTGCAATACACCCCAGCCCCCCACACTACCGAAGGTCAAGGCGGCATCATCACATCTCCAATCAAAGGCAAAGTCAAGGTCAAGGTCAAGGTCAAGGCGTTATTATTACATGAGTATTCTACATACAGTCTGGTTTTCGTTCTTCCGTTGGTAGAAAAGAAAAACCGGAGCACTCAAACATTAGAGCCATGAATCCATCTCCTCATCCTCCTTGTCTGATCTTATGTAAGTCAGACCTCATTCGATCTTGCATTTTTGTAGAGAGGCGGCTCAGCGAATTGGAAACGTAGTTGTATATAAGGGGACGTATGAACGAGACCCTTGCTTACTCAGAGGACCCGGCTTTCTTGGCCGCAGCCCGAGTCTTCAGGTATTGCTCTGCCGTATCCAGACACACTGTCGAGTCTAGTTAGCACCGATCTATAAAGCAGAGAAGGAGAAAATAGCAATCGAAAGTCAACGAGGGGGGAGGAAACAGATGAAGACAACTCACATTGCTTAATACTCGGTGCATCGAGAATCTTGATCAGCGCAAACTCGCGGCCGAGGTTGGCCGTGAACCATCTGAGCACCTCGACGGCCGTGATGGAGTCGAGACCCAGGTCGAGTAGGCTGCGGCGGCGATCGATGGCGGCGCCCTCGGGCAGACCCAGGAGCGCCCGTAGCCGTTGCTCAACCGCGGTGCCGATAGCGTCCGCCACGGCCGCTACATCATCAAGCCCCGCCAGCTCGTCCTGGAAACTGGCACTCTTCGCCGTCTTCTCGTCGGCTCCCCCTTCGCCGTTTCGCAGAGCGAAGTGTCCGAACCGCGGGTCAAGCTGCCAGTGGAGCAGCGACTCAGGCTCGTCGCGACGATACCGGCGCAGCCCCGTGGTGATCTCACCCGGGCCGTCCCCTCCCGGGCGCCCGGTGACGATGGCCTCGAGGAACATGTGGTGCAAGTCGCGCTCCGAGATGGGCGGGTACCCCTCTCTCTCCAGGCCGCCGTACAGCTCCTCGCGCTCGCGGTGCAGGAACCCCAGGCCGTAGATGACGCCGATGTTCAGCGCCGAGCCGGGAAGCCCGCGCCGTCGCCGAGATGCGGCGAGGCCGTTCATGTACGCGTTGGCGGCCGCGTAGTTGGACTGCCCCGCGTGGCCCCCCATGGCCGCAAAGGACGATGTCATGATGAAGAAGTCGAGCCCTGCCTCGCTGCCGAAGATGGTGTCGAGGTTGGACGATCCGATCGTCTTGGGCCCGAGCACACGTTGCCACGTCGATAGGCTCATCTCCGAGAAGGCGCGGTCCTCGAGGACCATGGCTCCGTTCACGACGCCGCCGACCACGGGCGCCGCCGTCTGCGACACCTGCTGGCGTAGTGATGCGAGGCTCTCGACGCTCGTCACGTCGGCGCGCTCGATGCGGATGTGCGCGTCGTACGCCTTGTTGAGCTCGCCGGCCCAGTGTGGCGAGGTGGCGGGCGGGTTCCGGCTCGCGAGTACAATGTGGCGCGCTCCGCGGTCGAGGAAGAGCCGGCATAGGCTGTGTCCGAAGTCGCGGGTCAGGCCGAAGAGGAAGTACGTCTTGTCCGGGAACAGGAGTTGCTCGTTGATTGTGTGGCTAATCCGCTGCAGCGCGTCCGTGGCAATCTTCCAGTTGACCATCTCGAAAAGGGGCACGGGGCCGGCGTGGGCCTGTAGCTCGCTGAGGGATACTGTCGAGGTCGGCTTGGGGATCGTGGGTGTGATGTTCATGGCGAGTGCCGTTGCTTCGTTCCAGAGGGACTGGACTGCGGAATCGCTGTCTCTGTCCATGTGGGCTTCAGTGTCGAACAGGACAAATCCGGGGTAGACAGCGCGGCCGCGCGGGACCGACGCTGCGATTCCCCGGGTGAACTCGTGGTCTGAAGGGAGGAAGTTGAAGATGCTTCCGTCGTGTGAGAGAGCCCGTCTCAGATCCTTCGTGTGGGTTCGCGGGTGGAGGCGGAGCAGCGCAGAGTGCCCGGGCTTGCGCGCTGCTACCTCGGCGTACGGCGATGCCTCTGTTTCGAGGAAGTTAGTTAATTCGCTTTTCTCTCGGTCATGTGCACCGACAAGCAGGAATCATCGTGTAGATAAAGGAAAGAGGAAAGGGGGACAACTTACCGGCTTGATCGTAGCATGGTTCGATGATGATGACGACTTTGGGGCCGGAAAGGGGGGATCTCAGAACTAGGAGTTCCACTAGACATATGGCGAACTCGACATCGGGTGCGATGAGGATGATGTGCTCGCTATCGTTGGCCATGGAGACGGTTGTCTGGGCCGTCATGTACCGAACGAGCTGGTGCAGTGCCGTCAAGCTTGGGAGCGAGTCTCCCTGCAGCGCGGTAGCTTGCTCGGCTGGACAAGTCATGTAAGACGAATTCACGCCCGACAAGGCGACCATGCGCTCTCCGGTCTTCCATTTTCGTCCTACGCACACGTAGCCGGCACTGTTCTCGTTCATCTTCAGCGGCAGTGCGGAGCTGTACTCGACTTGGATCACCACGTTGCCTGGCGCTGGCTCACAGATATCTTGCTCCTTGTCTTTGCATTCGAAGCGGAAAGACGCGGGGGAGACCTCTTCTGGGATGAGCTCAACACGCCGCAGGAGGGTGCCGATGGGTCTCGTGACGATGCGGCGCAAGGCGTTAAATCTGTCGTTGCCCTGCTTCCACGGTATCACACGGGCAACCAGCCGTCGCCCGTTCTCCATGTAGATCTCGGGCTCCGGTCGCCATATAGAGGTGTCGCCCACGTCGCTGCCGGCAGAAACGAGCTGACGGAAGATCGAGGCAATGATGTTGGCGGACGACTCGGCGCCGCCGGCTGGCTCCAGGTCCAGCACTTGCAGCTTGAGGTCGGCCACCTCGGCCGCGATGGTGCGGAGAAATCCAAAACTGCCCGCGTGCTCGGGGTTGCCCTTGCGCGCGTCACGGGTGATCCAGAGCACCGTCAGGGACGGCCGGAGGAGATTGCGTAGCTGGCTCATTCTGTGCTCCGTCATGTTCGCCATGAGCGGCTCCGCGAGATCGGCTAGCATGACGGCCATGGTGCACGTCTTCAGATCCTCCGTTGTCGCGTCGTCGAAGGAGCAGCAGATTGTCTTGCCGCAATGGGGAGAGAGCTGGTCTCGTACGCTGGCGACCAACGGATCCTCGCTCTTCCCCGGGGTGCCTTGGATCAAGAGGAGTGTGTCAGCTCTGGTGCTGCTGGCCTTGACCCCAGGTTGAACGTTGGGTTCGCGGAACTGGCGCACGAGCACGCAGCCGGCTGGGTAGGACTGGCTGCATTTCCGAGCCTGCTGGATGAAGCCGCAAGAATCGAGGGTATCCTGCCACTGTGGTGGTGTCGCAGGGTCGCTAAGAAGACCTTTCGACTGGGCACCGAGAACGGTGCTATGCGGATCTACTATGAGCAGGAAACCTCCGGGTTTCATGACCTCGCCAATGTTCTTCAGGGCTCTGGTTTCGTCGCCATGGCCCAACAACGCGGTTGGGAGGATCACGAGATCCAGCGGGACGTCGGACCCGATCTGAGTTTGGAGCTTTTCGCCCATGTCGATATCCCGCTCTTGAACCCCCGCAGCGGATTGGGTGCTGTGACTCGCAGAGGATGAATGCGATTTGCTTCTGCCGACGACGAGAGACTGGAAGGTGTCGCCGATGGCCACCTGTATAGACTGATCAAGTCCAGTCTGCCCTGTCGTGAGATGCAGAATGTTCATCCATGGATATCGATGGGCCATCTGCTTGACAATGCGGCCAACATGGTCTCGGAAAATGGAAACGTGGCGCGCCTCTTCCTCCACGAACGGCAGCAAGCCAGCGAGATGGGCAGGGTCCAGTTCGCTCGCGTTCTTGATGATGGACTCCAAGTAGTCAGAGTGCTTGGAGTGGCGAATCATCTCGTCAATTGTCTCTTGGGTATCATTCGACTGTGCTGTCTTGGCCGTGCTGGTATCATCTAGATAGAAGGAAGCGATTCGGCGACAACTCTCGACCAATAGCATGTCGTTGCCGCCTGGGACAGTACCGGCAGGGCTAACAATCTCATCAGTTGGATCGACGTCCATTACTGTATGGAGGTATCGTTCCTCGTCATCCTTCGGGCTGGTGTGGGCCCAGGCGCGAACGACGAGCTCTTCGACTTGAATTTCTGCTTCCCCAGCCTCGTTAAAGATGCCCATATCAACGGCAAGGGATGTCTTGGATGCGTCGACCGGTGGTGTGCAGCGAGTAAGCTGTGCATCGACCGTCAGTGTAGCCTTGGCATCGTTCACGGCGGCACCGCCCTCCAACACGGCGAGGTTGAATTGGATTTTGCCAATCCTCGTCGGCAGGAAACATGTCCAGAGCGACCTATTGATATGTTAGTTAATCTCATCATGATGGGCTGTGTCGTGTTCAACTCACCCGTCGCCGGGGGCAGCGTAGGATAAAAAGGCCGACTGAAAACAAGCATCAAGCGTTGCTGGGCTGATGTCCAGCGTGGTAGTCTCGTCGGCGTGGGTCCGGCTGAGCGTTGCGCACGAGTACTCAAAGCGACGACGAACAGAAGTTATGGCTTTGAAGGGGCCCGTGTATTCCAGGCCGAGCGTCTCCATCATCTCGTAAAACGCCTCCGGGTCAGCGGACAATGTCTCGGATAGAGGAGGTTGTCTAGGTGGCAAGGCACTCATGGAGGGCTTCCCCAAAACAATGCGCATCGAGCCACTGGCGTGCTTCTTCATCACACTCGTGCTGTGAGCACCAGTGTCGGCAGGACATGAAGACAAATCGAAGGTGGTGTGAATGGTTGAGCTGTTCTTGTCGCTCGGCAAAATCCTAAGACAAAAGACAGTCTCGACACCTGGGCTGTCCTCGTCAATGGCAATGCCACTGAAAATATCAAAGTCGTGGAGTTCAACCAGCGACGCTGGCCGGCCACCGAGGAGGTATCGTGCCGCGTCGAGTGCCATGACACAATAGGCCGATGCGGGCAACAAGGCTTGGCTCTGGAACTTGTGGCCCGCCAGCCACGGAAGCCAGTCCAGCTTCATGACGTTTCTCCATTTCATCTCGGACATGCTGTCCTCCTGGCCTCGAACGCCCAGAAGCTCATGGGGCGCCTCGGCCCGGGCGTGATATTGGCGTGAGATTCGCGACTCTCGCCAGTAGTCGACAGAGTGATCGAAAGGATACGACGGGAGGTTGAAGAGTCGTGAGTGAAGCAAGTTGGGCACGGAGCACTGTTCGATGTAGCTGCGTAAGTTGATTGCCTTACTTCCAAACCTGGACCACATGAGTCCCAGAAAGTCAGAAACAGACCGCTCGGTATCCCCCGATCTATTCAGGGGGCAGGAGTATGGGATAACGCGATCGGGGTCATGAGCCATGACAGTCTCTGCGAAAGGTCCCTGCAACGCGGGGTGAGGACCCATCTCTATGGCACAGTCGAATTCATCACCGTACTGAGACAGAGCAAAGTCCACTGCATCGCGGAACTGGACTTCATTGACCATGTTGTCGGCCCAGTATTGGCAGTCCAGATCTGTGGCTCCAGTTCGAGGGCGGCCGTTCACGCTCGAGACCCAGATGATTCCGTTTCCTTCTGGCATGGGCGAAAGGCCGTATTCTCGCATCGCATCAACATATTTCGCCGCGGGCTTCGCCATGTGCTGCGAATGATAGGCCGTGTCCACATATAATAGCTTGGGGGACTTCTGATTGTTGATGAGCATCTTATGAGCGGCGCGGATGTCTTCAAGGTCGCCAGAGAGCGTCACACTGGTCGGGCTGTTATTTGCTGCGACGCAGATGCGACCACCAAACAAAGGATCATCGCAAAAGGCCAGAGCCTCCTTTTCGGGCATGTTAACTGCCATCATGCCTCCCTTCTGGCCATCTTCACCAGCGGCGAGATGCGCCACCATGCCTCGATAATAGGAGACAACAATGGCGTCTTGTGCAGAGAGCCTACCGGCGGCGTAGGCCGCGGCAATCTCTCCCGACGAATGGCCGATGACAGTGTGAAAGTCGATGCCGATGCTTCGTAGGAAGTCGACTAGGGCAATCTGCACGGCCGTGCAAAGGGGTTGGGATACGGCTGCTTCTTGGATGCGCGATGCGCCTTGATTCACCAGGATCTGGCCCTCCAAGGTCCAGGAGCAGGGATAGGGGCAGGTCTTGAGAACAGCATCGAGCTTGCGGATGGTGTCGCGGTAAACGCTGTTCTGCTGCAAGAGGCTCCTGGACATGGTTGGCCATTGCGCACCTTGGCCTGTGAAAATACCCAGGACTCGCAGAGGGGACGACTTGGCGGTAAGAGACCGGCCATGAATTTCACCGGCGATTGACGACTTGTTCGCGGTGAGGAGAGAGTCGAGGCCCTTCACAGCCTCGGCTTTTGTGGACGCAGGAACCGAGATTCGACAGGAGAGATCGGAGCGGCGCGAGTATTGATGCCACGCCAACTCGAGAAGGTTGACTTCGTTCTCGTTGATGTATGTCCGGTAGGATTGGACAACGTCTCGCAGCGACTTGGGAGAGGCTGCCGAGATGACGAGGGGCAAATGAAAAGAAAAAGGCAAGGGAAAGGGACCGACTGTGTGCTGAGAGTCGGACTGCGCTGCACCGTGGACTTCGGGCGCGTAGGCCTCGATGATGGCGTGTGCATTAGCACCGCCAAACCCGAACGAGTTGACGCTGGCTCTACGGGGCTCTCCGGGGGGAGGATCGGGCCAAGGCATCATGACTGTGGGAATCTGGAGATGGGCATAGTATGGTTCGACCTTGGGGTTCAAGTTCTCGAAATGAAGATTCGGGGGTACAAGTCCATTCTTCAGGCTCCAAATGACCTTGAGGACACCTGCAAGACCAGCGGTGGCCTCGGTATGTCCAATAACCGTCTTAATAGATCCCACCAGCAACTTCTTGTCGGGGAGCGATGACGGCTGCGTGTTGTCTTCGCCGCCGTCAGAGTCGCCAAAGAAGGCATGATGGATTGCAGCAGCCTCCCGGGGATCGCCAACTTGGGTTCCGGTGCCGTGCGCTTCGAAGTACTGGCATCGGTGCAAGGGATTGGCAGGATCGAGGCCAGCCCGTTCATAGGTTCCCCGGATGAGCGCCGCTTGAGCTTCCGGGTTCGGCTCCGTAATTTGGGCTGTCTTGCCATCGGCGTTGGAACCGATTTCGCGAATGACAGCTTCAATCTGGTCACCATCGGCGATGGCAAGAGACAGAGGCTTCATAACAAGGGCAGCGAGGCCTTCGCCACGGGCGTAGCCGTCGGCTCTGGTGTCCCACATGTGGCACTTTCCGGAAGCGCTCAGCAGACCAAGAGAAGACTCGACGATGAACTGGTCTGGCGTGAGCATCACGCTGCCGCCCGTCGCAATTGCCACGGTACAGCGACCCTCGCGCAGACTCTGCATGGCCAGGTGCATTGCGATGAGGCTGGAGCTGCATGCCGTGTCGACACTTAGAGAAGGACCCTGAAAGTTGAAGAAGTACGAGATCCGGTTAGCCACAATGGCGCGAGAGTTACCAACAGGAAAATACTCCGAGGTAACGAGCTGATCCCGTCCCGAGATGGTCTCGTAGTCATTGGTCATGCATCCCGCGAAGACGCCGACTTCTTTGCCGCTGTACTTGTCAAGAGGGAAGCCGGCAGCTTCCATGGCTTCATAGACAACCTCGAGCAAGAGGCGCTGTTGCGGATCAAGGGCTCCAGCTTCTTTGGGGCTGATGTGAAAGAAAGGTGCGTCGAAGGAGGCAGGGTTTGCTTTCAGCCAATAGGCCTTGATGGAATCGGTCGTGCCGTGGTACTTAGCTTGATGGTGGTAGAAGCCCTTGGCATTGAATCTCTCGGGGGGAACTTCGCGTGAGAGGTCATGGGGCTTGGATACAAGATCCCAAAGCTCAGAAGGCGAATTGACATCGCCGGGGAAGCGACAGCTGCTTCCGACGATGGCAATGGGCTCCGAGGGTTTCGATATATACGCCATATTGATATTGGCAGAGAGGGGCAATTCAGAGAATTAGATGCTTGAAACTGGGGGGTTGGATGTCCTGTTGACAGGAGTGGAAGGGTATAGTTGAAGAGTAGGTTGAGGGTGAAGGAAAGGTGGAAGATTAGGTTGGGGTTGAAGGAAGGGTTGAATAGTTGAGGGTGGAGAGAGGATGGAAGAGGAAGAGGAAGAGAAAGGGAAGGGGAAGGACAATTTAAACAACTCAGGAAGAATTAAAAATGATCGTGGGTGTTGAGGCGTGGGGCCTGTTGGTAAGTGTAGGTAATGGGAACTCACAAGCATTAAGCCATGTGGCACAGCTCACGATCTTAGTAGAGGTACGTAGGGGTAGAAGGAGAGGCCGGGAAAAGCGCCGAGATGGAATAAACTTAGGGTTGGAAAGCTCATGTTCTTATGTCATCGTCGAGGTAATCGGCGTTGCCAACACCATGCTTTTGCTAGTGGCCCGGCGCCGAGCCTCCATCCTATTGATTGTCCTGGGACTTAGGCCGAATTTTTATTATCCGGTCCGGAAGGGACTGGATAAGAAGAAATAACAATGCCGAGCTTCTGTGTTAGTTGAGGACATAATCAGTAGGGATACAAAGACATCGGCGTTAGGGCCATGAAGCACTTACTTTCATGGGCACTTTCAATGAAGAACGAATAACTCATTCGTGTTAAAACACCATCCTATAGTTAGGTATCTTTAGAGTTACATCAACTGGGATCTTGACTGTGGCAAGCTTTGAAGCTGCTAGCAACGTTTTAATCTCAGCATGTGTTCATCTGTTGTATAACAACTGATTACACCATCTCTCATGAGACAGTCAATAGGTAACTCACTCGAGCAAATACAACAAGGTCTGACCAGCAGTGGCGGGTCTTTTCGAAAGCCCTATGCGTGAATCACTTGTGAGCCATGATTAAAGCCTCAACAGAAAGCTTTCTGTCGAAACCATGAATTTGTTAATCGTCTTTTGAAATAGTGTAACCTTTCGATTCCAAGGGATAAAAGTAGCGTCTATAAGCTCATAGGCAATCACAGGTCCTAAAAAGGCCAATGTGAACATATCTCACACTAGCAATAAGATTGTGAAAACTAGTAACAGCCCTAGTTTCCACATATGAAACAGCCCAACTGAAGTTACTTCAAATCCAAATTCTGTGTATGCAAACTGTGCCAATTGTTTATTCGAACTACTGCGTCCTGCAACTGTTGTAAAGACTGGGTAGTGAGTTGGATGATTATGTCGTGGATGTCTCGAAGCATTGAATACACTAATGAAGCAACTGTTAGATCCACCTGACAAGATCCCGGCGTACTGGAGTTCATCATTGTGTTTAAACTGGAGGCAAATCGTCGAGATAGATGAAACACCTCCTCGATGGACAGTCGGGGTGAATAAGTCTCATCGGGTCCCGAGCAGACCACACTTGTACCACTGCACGTGGTGTCTGTCTGCAGGGTCTTCCAAGCGTCACGTACCCAATTCACTTCAGACAGGTATCCCAGGAGGGTCTCCTTGAAATACTCTGGGCACATTGTGTCTTGAAACTCATTGTAATTTAAGCTACAATGGGGCGGGCGGAGCTGCGGATATCTTGGTCCTACCTCAGCTTCGATGGGTGTTTGCTGAAAGCACTCGTAGCTCATAAATCTGGGAGGACAAGTCTTGGAGGATTTGTATTCTTCGCCCTGGAGTCTTGGGAAGCTTGGTCCTGGGTTATTCGGACCCGAAAGACTTATCATGTGTTTATCGACTTGAGGCTCGTCGAAGGGGTTCGCCCCGGCGGAAGCTTGCTCGGATTGAGACACAGAGTTGCACAGCAGTCGACTCCGATGAGGCAGGAATGGTGTTTCTCCCCTGGCTAAGTGGTGTTAGACCCGGTTGAAGGTAGTGTAAGTAGCGGATCTCCTGAGGATATGACGAACCTTTTGGAGGGCCGGGCCGAATTTGAAGTAGTTTGCCCTGATTCCTAGGCCCACGCCCACGGTAACTTCTCTTCTTTCGATGGCGAAGAGAAGGACTGGAAGTACATGGCCGATTTGCCTTCAAGCATCGCTCGCATTGGCCCTCACTCATCCGCCGACAGGCTAACTTGAGGGCGTGGCATCGGTCACAGGCTTTTCGGTTCGGCGGGGCCGTGGCCATGACTGTATTCGCAAAACGCTCTTTGGCAGTTCAAAACATGCCTTTGGTTATGGCTCTAGAAATCCGCACGTTAGTACTAATTCTTCAGCCATTTTATTATGTGTAACTCACCCTCAATCTCCGTAGAGTTCTGACCAAGTAAGCGACAAAAGTCTGGGGATGATTACTAACGCCGAGCGCTCTTGCTTGTTATATTCAACCGTAGCCACGAGTAAGCTTGCGTATTGAGTAGAGTTATTTGTAAGTGTCTCAAACGACCCATATGTGTGCTATTACGCTGTTTACACCTGACGTAGCAGAAAACAAGACAAACTTTCCCAGGAAGTAGGGATTCAAAGACACCACAATGTTTTGTGGTGTGAGACGAACGCAAGGTAACCCAGAGTACCCTGTCTATCCTGGAGGCGATACTTCAAACGCAGATTGTACCAATGCGAGGAAAGACTTATCAGGGGCGCGCGATTGCCTTGAATAGAGTTCTCCTCTCTTGGGGAGTAGATAATCATCCCATACAATCGCAGACAGCTCTTGGATGCTGTCAAGCTATATTTTATTCCTGCGGGAGTTGGTTCTGTATATTATCGACCAGGGAACGCCAGGAAGTGATAATATTAGAGAATAGACCAATTACCTTCGCACTTAGCGGCGAAAACGTCGGTCCACTCTGTTGCCTCAACATTCGAAGTTATAGTATGTAGAGTCGATTGGTTGAAGTCCGCGAATGATACATGGTAGGTAATGATGGAACAAAAATACTCACTGCGCTTACGTCTCCTGCTGCAACAGTGTCACAGGCATGGGTGGTCTCCAGATCTCAGACGAGGGTTGTGCGGTGTTGGGCCAGAGACCCGGGTATCTGGATCACATTGTGACAGATCTGGGCACGATCGTTCACATTTCCGAGTTGGGCTCAGATCGGCCACATAAACGGCCGGAGATGGTATCAGCCTGTGTGGGGAGGCCGCTTGCCGGAAGCCCAGGTCCCGGCACTCTGTAAGAAGCGGAGAGCTCGGGATGTCTACAGCAGATGTACATTGCCTCCTGGCAACCGTGGAGAGTACGGGATACCCTGAACCGATACCATGTCACAGCGCCGGTGTTGTGATACACGACTTGAGGTGCTTTTCTACCGATTTGCAGCACAGTGAGACATGCATCGAAGAGATCTAGAGAGTGTCTAAGGACGACCTGGGGATGCCGACCTCGAGAGCAGTTGGTGTTGCGGACCGATGCTTTGAGGGAGAATACCTACTGACACCTGTCAAGGCTGCAGGTGAGACAAAGGGACAACACGACACACAAAGTTAATATTGTTGCAGTGCAGCACAGTTGGTTCTCTTGCCTGATGCGGAACAATTTGGCGATAGAAACACATGACTACATAGGCGGTTTGCTCTTCATCCGAGCTCGGGAGACGCGAACCAAACTTACCAACTGAGAAGCTGCAGAAACCAAATGAGGAATGAGCCAAGTCGACTCAATTATTGTCTACAGTACTGCTCTCAATATCTATCTAATTTACTTTATTGCCATTCGAATGACGCTTCGCGTGATATAGTAGAACTGTCGCCCCTTACTACATCGTTCCCTGCTGTCGTCAAGGTAGTGCAAAGCTGTCTCTCTTCCTAGCCTTCGTCTTACACGCAATATTAGACAAAAACTTAGCAAACCTACCCGAATAGGTGGGTTTGAAAGTATCTCAAGGTCTTCGATCTATCGGAGACTGGATACCATCTCCCTGCTTCCCTAAGATAGCATCAGTCGACAAGAAGAATCCGGCTTTCCCAGTTTCAGCACTAGGAGGTGACTTCAAAGGTTGAAATGATCAGAGGCCTTCAGCATTCATCCCTGCTTTGTAGACCTGGAGGTGTAGTGTTTTGATGGCCTGTGAGCATTGTCTTTTTTCAGAATGGAGCTTGATTCTCGCAGATGGAAAATATTATTCAGCTAAGCTGAATCACCCTTAGGATTTACATGATAGCTTTATTAGAGCCATTCTGCTTATACTTGGTAACGTTAATTTGTCTTGTCTACACATAAGGCGAACGCTTTTCAACACAACGCGCTAAAAAGGTTACATGTTTTCTTTTCTCTCTTTAGGTGCTCCAATTATCGCCAAGAGATCCTGGATGATCTATTTTAGAGAGATTAAGAAGAGATAAGCCTTAGGAAACCCATATTAGGGCGACAATGAAGCGTAAAATCTTGTCGATAGACCGGGGTGTCCGAGGATGCCGCTCAAACGCCACGATGCGCGCACTTACCTATTTTCCGAAGTTAAATAGAAACAAGAACGAAATCATCAGTCCAGCGCGAGGGGTTTCGAGACGGAGAAGTTGAACGCAGGCCTCCCAGACTATACTCACGAATATTCTACACAGTCTGTTCTTCTCGACTCGACTCACGGACCTGTACACCATCCTCGTTTGGTACCCAATCAGCATCCTTGGCGTAATACCTGTCCTGGTATGAACATAGTAAGGACCAACAAGGTGTTCGATCACAATCATGGGTCTGATCACGGGACAATGGTAACATGCCGTGCCACAGCCTATCCCTCTACTACTGTAGGTATTGCCTTAGCGGCGGGACCTTGCTAGCACGAAAACCCAGATGCGACGATGGAAACAACAAGTCTGTAACGGAGTGGAACGCGGACCTGTGCCGCAGACACGTTTTTAGAGGAGATGTTCTAGTCTTGGGGTACTATGGAACACAAGATTTTTGAATCCCATATGGCAAATGCACGTTGTCTAGTATGTACACATTACACGGTGTAGCCGATAATCTTCAATAACACGCTCAAAACATATGCCCAAAACAAAACCCAAACCCTTCTTACAACCCTGTAGTGTCCCTCTATAGCTCTTGATTGTCTTCTAGTGACCGGTCCCATCTCAGACCATCTAGAACAATGTACTGACCAAATAGCGATGAAATTAGACAGGACCTCTACCACGACGGATGACAACCATTGAAGCCGTCTTTCTGTCGGCTAGCTGCTCTGAACACGTTCGTGGACCATTAATTTCCGACGCCAAATATCTCAAGGTGAACCCTATCTTGGTCCACGCCTTGGCCAACGAGATACTGCTGAATGTCCGTCATGAAGGGCAACGGTCCACAGACGTAGTAATTCGTAGTCGGGTCGTTCGTGAACAGGCGCTCCGGACCGACGTCTTCTAGGTTCACGTGGCCTTCGAAGTCATAATCGACGCCTCTGACCTCGTTGTCCTTGAGTGTGGACAGGAACACGGTGGTCTGCACATGGGGCTTTTCCGAGGCGCGCTTGAGGGTGTCGGCAAATGCGCCGACTTCGGAGCTGCGGGCGCCGTGGATGAGGGAGATGTTCCTCGAGGATCCCGCGGCCACGGCGCTGTTCAGGATGGAGATCATGGGGGTGATGCCGACTCCGGCCGAGACGAGCACGATGGGCGTCTCTTCCTCGGTCTTCACGAAGAACTCGCCGGCGGGATGGGTGAGTTCCACTACGTCGCCCTCGTTGAAGTCGTTGTGCAGCATATTGGAGATCAAGCCCGGCATCTCCACCTGCTTCCCAGCCTCCTTCTTGACGCTGATGCGGTAGTAATCGCTGCCGGGGGCGTCACTGAGGGAGTACTGTCTGGGCTGCCGTATCCCGAGCTTAGGAATGTACAGCTGCAAGCTGATATATTGTCCCGGCAGGAACTTGGGGAGGGCCAGGCCATCTTCGGGCGCGAGGTAGAAGCTCGTGATCTCGGAAGACTCAGCGACCTTCTTCTGGATCTTGAAGCGTCTCCAGCCGGTCCAGTTCTCGAACGCAACGTAGATCTGATGCTCTCGGTTGATGAAGATCTCGGCGAGCACTGCGTATGCCGCCGTCCACTATCGGCAACTCGTGTCAGTGACATTGGTTGGGGAATAACGAACCCCCCCTTGGCTCGACGGAAATTTTACTTACGGCTTCGCCGATCTCGGGAGTGCATGCATCGCCCAACACAGTCGCCACAGCTTCGAGGAGAAACTTGCCGACAATGGCGTATTGCTCGGGCTGCACGTTGAGACTGGCGTGTTTGTGCGCGATGCGCTCGACGGCAGCGCCGAGCTTGGCGAGATCATCTACGTAGGTTGCATAGGCGAAAACAGCACCGGCGAGCGCACGTGGCTGCGCGCCGCCGACCTGGTTTGCCTCGTTGAAGATATGGCGCAGTTCGGGGTTTCCGCCTATCATGTTTTTATAAAACAAGGTGGTGATCGTCTCGCCATGCTCCTTCAAAACTGGCGCCGTCGCCTTCACGACGGCTATCTGGGCTGGTGTCAAGGGGGTAGCCATGGGTGATCCCTTCAATGAAACAGCACACTTGGTGTATCGGTGACGATGGTATGCTGGTGTAGAATAGCTGGCGATTGCTCTAAGCAGCGGCCCTCTACATCAAGACTTACACGTTTGCACATGGCGTATTTATATTTCCCGGGGCGAATGTGTTCTCGGGACTGGCCGGGACGGGGTGGAAACCAACCAGAACTATTTAGTAAGGCAAAGAAGAGAATTTTGGTGACTCAGGTAGGAATCATGCCATATGGTTCGAAAGTCCAGTCGCAAAGCTGTTTTCATGTGTCACGAATAGACGGGCTTGGGTTTGTCATGTTTGGCAAACTTTGGCATCTCCGCGGCGTCGTCGGATCCATCCAGTCGGCCGGGCCTAGCCACAGCGTGCAAATCCTCGGGCAGCGCCTGGGGTCAGGGGGAGCATCTCCGCGCGCCGCGCCGGCTTCAAGGCGCGCTGAGGGCACGGTGGTCAGTTTGGTCAGTAGATAAAGTGGACTTATAACGCTTGGCGGCCAGAAACCACTCCATCTTGTTTCCTTAATTCGCGCCTTGATCAGTGGCTCGGCTGTGATCAGGTTCGGTAAAACGAGATAATGAATAGGGGGGAAAGCAGGTACTGTAGCATCTTTAACGCTTCATTATGGCCCTTGGCAAGATAGGCACATGCGTCGTCCAATGCAAGGGATAATAAACAAAACTCACCCCCGCAATCCGCATCTTTGGGAACAGGCCAAGATATCATATAACAGCGAACACGATAACCAACAAATGCAACCCCCACGAAGATAGCGAGCATCCAGCAAACACTACTTTCTGGCTGACCAGCCCCGCGTAGTTCTTCAATTGCCCTAGCATAGGTCAATGCAACCACGGTAATGAGGCTCGAACCGGGGTTGGATGTGGGATGTGGGATAGATGTGGACATGGGATGTGGGCGAACAATATGCTGGGCAGCATCTGGGGAACCCTGGTAGGTACTTCTGATCCCAGCGAGCGCTGCATTAACCAATCTTGCATGACATATTAGAAATCAAGGACACCGTTTTCAGATGAACCCTTTTCGAGGACCATTGGCGGGAACCATCCAAGGCCTTTCATGCCCGATCTAAAGGTATCCCATACCCCAACGTTAGATTTGCAGATTTGCGTGAGAGACAATGCCAAGTTAGGGGTTTATCATCGGGCCTGCCTCACGAAGGCCTGCAGTGTCGTATCCCGTACAGTAGACTGGCAGTACGACATAACCTAGACCATTCCGGTATTGGAAACCACTGCTTCTTCGACGGCCAAGCAGGACAAGTTGTCGATGCAGATGGGGATTCCGCCGGCGCGGGTTGCTATGGCCGGGCTTCCGCGTCGGACACTCTCGCCTGGAACCCCGTCCCTTGTGGAACTGATGCAGTCGATGGCTTGCAGACGCATGATGCTAATGTCGGCGAGGCGCTCGGGGTGTACTCCCCCCTTTATCTGATTCGGCGCTTCGTCGAACACGAATCCTGCGTCGGGACCGTCGATCAAGCTGTTCTGGTCCCTTGTCCACTCGTCAAAAGAAAGGACATGACAGCGGCTGCTTGTAGGGGCGCTCGCATTGCAGCACTGCTTACAGTAGAGAGTTGAGGAATGTACGATTCGCCGACGCCAGCATTGTCGGCGTACTACGTATACGTCGAATACAGTGGGCTGGGGGTTGAAGAATCTTGCGTTCGAGATATATGACGTTCGTCCTTCAAATCATACGTATCGGATCCGCATTCTACTCTCATGAAGTTCCAGCACCTATGGAAAGATTAATTTGATTGAAATATCATTACCAAATAGACGCGAGCTTCAGTACTAACACTTCTAACAGTGCTACAGCGCATGAAAATGGTACACGGTCGATGGGACCTGGTGCAGTCAACCCAAAACTGTGACTGAGAAACCGAACAGTCGAAAACCTGATCATAAAGTCGTTATTATTCCCGCACATTCACTTCTTGTCGCCCTTGTCTTTGCCAGTCTCCTGATTGTTACCGCCTTCTGAATCCGATTCCCCCTTCTCCTGCTTGCCACCCTCCTCTGGCTTGGATTTCTCTTTCTCTTGCTTGCTATCCTCCCCTGGGTCGGATTTTCCTGACTCGGATTTTCCCTTCTCCTGCTTGTTATCGCCTTTCGAGTTGGATTTTCCCTTCTGATTCTCCTTCTCCTCAGCCTTTTCTTGTTCTTTTTGTTTCTTTTCCTTGGCCTCCTTCTCTTCCTGCTTTACCTTTTGTATCTCCTTCTGCTCTAGATCTTGCCATTTCTGGGTATAGTCCTCCTCACCATGTCGTTGGCGGAACTTCTCGCCTAGCCCTGTGAGTCGGGGGCTTGCATCTCCGACCTTGGCCCGCCCGATCAAGCTGATGGCGATAGCGACACCAACGACAGCAGTTAGGGCGAAGCGGTAGGTGCTATACCAAGCCGGGGCCCAACCACGGACCGTAGCTCGCGCGTCGGCAAAATACAGCGCCACGAAGGCGGCGAACTGGCCCGTCAACGCGAATTCCACCGGCAGAAATAGAGTCGGCCAGGCGACTATGGGGGCCATGACCCCTATCCCGTACCGAAATCGAGTACGAGCCTCGTCAGGCACTTTCGCGGCGTACTCCAGACCCCAATGTACGGCGCCTAAGAAGCTGATAATGATGGCGCCGTAGCCGAGCTGGATGGGCTCAAGAGTAGCCAGCAACTGGCTTGCCGACTCCCGGGCGATCATGATATTGTTGGCAAAGGCGGAAGATGCCGGCCATGGGGTATTGAGAACCCAGGCGAGATAAACGGTAGATACAGAGGTCCCGAGGTAAGGCAAGGTCCCGGCGAGACCGAGATAGTAGGGTTCTTTGGGGACGTGGGCAAGGGAGAATGTCGCTTTGACGGTTTGCTATAGAGTCGTGTGAATTAGACTGGGATACAAACGAAGGATCATGTTTGTTTGGGGGGAATTGATGCCTACCAGGTCATCTGAAATGCCCTCGTTGACAGGGCGCGCGTGGCCGGGCGAGTCTGGCTCGTATACGTGACGAACACTTGATTCTGTCGTCACAGCCTCCGGGTGGGAAGTGAGTTTACGCCGGGCGATCTTCTTGTCCTCCTCGGGGTCGATGCCTTGCTGGAACCCGTTGGGAGACTTTGTTGCGAATGAAGTTTGTTGCGCAATTAGAGGGAGCCGCGCAGAAACGGCCCTTGGAGCTCGCCGCATCGTCGCTACGACATGTCGATTTGGCGTGGTCGCATGAAAACGCGGCAATGACGATATGGGCCTCTTTGATACGGAAACGCCTCTTGAGGGGGCTTGTAGGGCGGATCTGGCGCTGCCAATACGGAGCATGATGATGGGCGCACGACTTTACGGCTCGAGGACAATCAGCTTTGTATTTTATTAAGTATCGAATGGTTGATATTGCAGAAGAAGAGGTTATGATATCTTTGATAAGATGGGCAGGTAAATATTAAAGAGGGGACCTCGACGATGTGTTGATACAAGATTCAGATGCAATTAGGATTAGAGTAAGTAGAAATGTGAACTTGGAACCATCTATGTTGGTAGGTACCTATTATATTGCAATTCAGATAGTAGTATATTTCCTATACGTCTCTTGTACCACAGCGGAAACGGGGCTATCCGGACGTGACTGCCTCCTCATCGTCATAATCATCGCCATTATGGCTAGAAAGAGCTCCAGCAGGTACACAGTACCTAGCTCTTGAAGCTCGGTGTTAGTTGCATCGAGTAGTGACGTAATGTCCCAGCTGTGCATTGGAAACGCGCCAAGGAACCAAGTTACAGTACCTACAGCAAAGTACTACCGGTACAAGGTACATACATGTAGTACGTATGTAAGGCAGGCACACCTTTTGGCCCCTCATTCGGGTACCTACTGTCCGTGGCTGCTTCGACTTGTGGCTTGAGCTTGGGCAGTCTGCGCACGGTAACGTGGTACAAGGATGCACCATAGTCGCGCCGTCATAGCTCTTGGTCCTCCACAGTGCTATTACCTGGACTCCTCACGTCACTTGAATCTACGGTACATAGTAATCTTTTTATAGCCAGGCACTGCTGTGCCTTTAGCGTACCCAACAGCGCTGTGGTTGGGATTCCGTTGTCGATTGGCGTCATCACCCGCGCAGTTGCTGTATCTAGCAAGCAGGCAGTCGGACAGCTTCTAGCTTCCAGCTTTCAGCTTCCAACTTTCCACCTCAACATGCCCTAAAGTAGGTGGCAGCACCATCATCGTTTCCTAGCTGACGGTATGCGACGTGTGTCTTTCCTACAATCTATATTCTACTCTACATCGGCGGCTACCACATCCAGATTTGCTACCTACCTCTCTCCCCACCTTGGTCGCACGCATGTCCATCATAATCTGTGAGGATAGGCAGCGAGCGAGCCAGCTTGCTTCTGACATTCAGAGCCCTCTCATCACCTCTTCTCATCCAATTCCTACCACTCAATACTTCTTTCGTGTAAAAAACACATACACACGTACACCCTTTTTCTCTTGTGATAAGTTGTCTTGTGTTTATTGCGCGCTTCGTCTCTGGTACCTAACTTTCTATCGCTCTTGTATAGCCCTACCTACCGATCGACACGCCACTATACACATACCCGATATCCTGTCTTTGCGTCCGCGTATGCTCAAATCCTACAATTGCGACTCGAATACGCTCGTCCTACCTACCCGATCCCCCCCCCACCATTATACCTTGTTCACTTCGTCCCCGCCAATTGGCTCCTCGTAGCTACGCCCTCCGACCTCCGACACTCGGTGCCTGTTTGCGTCTACTACTTCGCTGCCCGTGGCAATTCAACACTTTCCAAGTGGCAAGTCGCCATCCAGCCTGGAACAACCCCGAGTAAAGCAGCGTGCCCGTTCTCACATCTCCTCAGATGAGGCAACCGAACACTCCGCCTTAGACCAACCACACGTCCCCAGCCCCGGTTACGGCCTGACGCCTCGCCATGCTGGAAGGGTTGGTTGCCGGGTTGCTGAACCGCTTCCTGGGCATGTACGTGAAGAATTTCGACCCTGCCCAGTTGAAGGTTGGCATATGGTCCGGCGATGTGAAGCTGCGCGACCTCGAACTCCGTAGGGAGGCCCTCGACCAGCTCAAGCTTCCCATCAACGTCGTCGAGGGCCACCTCGGCCAGCTCACTCTCGTCATACCCTGGTCCAACCTGCGCGGCGCCCCCGTCAAGGTCTTCATCGAGGATGTCTTTCTCCTGGCGTCCCCCAAGGAGGAGGCCGCCTACGACGCCGACGAGGAAGACCGGAGGAAGCAGCGCATAAAGATGGAAAAGCTCGACTCGGCCGAGCTCATCAAGGAACGGAACCAGGAGGGCCTCAGCCAGGAGGAGCAGAAAAAGAGCCAGAGCTTCACAGAAAGCCTTGTCACTAAGATTGTCGACAATCTGCAGGTCACTGTTAAAAATATCCATGTGCGATACGAAGACTCCATATCCGCCCCCGGCCACCCCTTTGCCCTCGGTGTCACCCTCGAAGAGTTCAGCGCCGTGAGCACCGACGGCGAATGGCAGCCCACCTTCATCCAGAACACCTCGAAAACGACACATAAACTAGCCACGCTTGCCGCCTTGGCCGTCTATTGGAACACCGACTCGGAGCTTTTCGGGTCCGGCCGCGAGGTGTCTGAAGGCGCCAAATTGGTACCGCACGGCGAGATGCTGGAGAAGTTCAAAGGCATGATCGGCAATGCTGAAGGTGCTACTGGTTCCGACCATCAATACATTCTAAAACCCGTGAGCGGCCAGGCCAAGATCGAGCTGGACAAGTCGGGCGACACACATACGCCCAAGTTCAAAGCTAACTTACTCTTTGACGAGATTGGCGTGGTCCTCGACGATGACCAGTACCGGGATGCCTTGATGATGGCCGATCTCTTCCATTACTTCATACGCCACCAAGAGTACAAGCGACTTCAACCGAAGGGTGTAACGCCCAAGGAAGATCCTCGCGCTTGGCTCAACTTCGCTGGAAACGCCGTCCTCTCAAAGATACAGGAGCGAAATCGCCGATGGACCTGGGATTACTTCCGTGAACGTCGCGATGACCGTCTCCGTTACATCGAGCTGTTCAAGAAGAAGAAGGCACATCAACAATTATCACCCCAAGAGACAGATGATCTGAGCAAGCTCGAGTGGAAGCTCGGATATGAAGACTTACGTTTCTGGCGGTCCCTGGCGCGCAATCAGCTGAGGAAAGAAAACGCGGAAGCCCTCAAGAATGCGCCGCCAAAGACGGAACAGCAGCAAGGATGGCTCTCTTGGGTCTGGGGCTCGAAACCCGCTGAAACGGCTGATACATCTGAAAACACCCAAATGACTGAGGAACAACGTCAAGAACTGTACGAAGCCATTGACTGGGATGAGAAGGCGGCCATAGCCGATGCCGTCGATTCCCCACGCGATGCGGTCAAGTTACAAGTAGACGCCTCGCTGTCCACGGGCAGCTTTACACTTAGACAGAGTCCTCACGATAGTAGAACTGATTTATTAAGCCTGCAATTCGATGTTTTTAAAGCAAGCGCTATGAAGCGCACCGATTCCGTACTGGCCGATATTAGTCTGGGCGATTTTCGAGTCAATGACGGCACCACCCCTGACAGTCTATTTAAAGAGATCGTTAGGGTCAAAGATGCACCAGATAGCCATAGACAGAAGCGTCTGTCGATAGCCGAGCTCGAGACTAGCACCGGAGAAACTTTCTTCGACTTGCAAATCGAGCAGAACCCCTTAGACGGGGAGGGCGACTTCGCTGTCACGGCCAAGTTGAAGCCATTAGAAATTGTGTGGAATCCTAACTTTATTGTTGGTATTGTCGATTTCTTCAAACCACCAGAGCGCCATATGGAATCTATAACGGCTCTCATGGAGTCCGCGGGAGCAACTGTCGAGGGCTTGAGGCAGCAAACAAGAGCTGGTCTCGAATTTGCGCTCGAGGAGCATAAAACTATCAACGCCAAGCTCGACCTACAGGCACCGCTGATCATCATCCCGCATTCTATCAAAACAGACAGATCAACTTGTCTTATATTAGATGCTGGTCACATCAGCCTAAACAGTGAACTGGTTGACAAGGGTACACTGAAGCAAATACAAGACAAACAGCAACAGAAATACTCCGACGAGGACTTCAAACAACTAGAGTCTCTCATGTATGATCGATTTATCGTCAAATTAACTTCAACCCAGGTTTTGATTGGTCCTTCCATCGAGGAGACGAAGGCCCAGCTAGTCCAGAAGGATGATAACCGCATGTTCCATGTTGTAGACAAGATCAATGTCGACTTTGTTGTTGCGCTTTCCATTCTACCAAAGGCGCCAAACTTAACCAAAGTCAAGTTGTCTGGCCATATGCCTGTATTGCAAGTGAACGTGTCCGATACTAAATACAAGAGTCTCATGAAGCTAATCGATGTTGCCATTCCAAAACTTGGTAGTCAGGAGCAGCAGACCGTCGAAACACAGCCACGACCTAAGAGACCTCGGCTACTCAGCTCAACATCGCACCCCTCGAATATCGGCCATGGTCGCAAACGGTCCTCTAACATATTTCTGACCCAAGAAACTGCCATTATTCTTGAGGAAGACTCGGACATTGATGAAGACGAATTCGAAGACGCAGAGGACAGCAGTCCTAATCAACAACTGAAAGTGCGACAGCGCAATTTCGAGTTCAAATTTGCCGTGGACAAGTTACAGGGATCATTGTACCGAAGTGACCCAGATGGGCACAACCCCGACTCACTCCTCGTCGAGCTTGTTGCCGAGGATTTTGCGCTAGAGTTGTATATCAGACCGTTCGATTTGGCAGCTGAGGTATCACTTGGTTCTGTGACGGTTGATGACTTCGTGGATAACCCCCCGGCTGAATTTAAGTCCATCGTCTCATCCGGTGACGTGGAAGATCGACAGCAGCAGAGAGATCTTGTCAGGGTCAAATTTACGAAAGTCAGACCCGAGTCGCCAGAGTTCATGCCGGTATATGAGGGCATCGAGACGAATGTGAACGTTGCTGTCTCTACAATCAACTTGATCGTGACAAGAAAGACTCTTCTCACGCTCCTAGACTTCATCCTCGTTACCTTCGCAAATAACGGTGGTGCGAATGACCAGCCTAAGAAGCGCATCGCCGATTCAGGGGAACATGATGAAGCAGTCGAAATAAATGAACCGAATCAAAGTTCCGAGCAGCTAGAGAGTGGATCTATCCGGGTGAAAGTTGACCTAAAAAGTATTCGCATGATCCTCAACAACGATGGTATTCGCCTAGCAACCCTATCTTTCAACCAAGCCGATGTTGGTGTCTTCATATCTGGCAGGACTATGAGAATTGCAGCCAAGCTGGGAGACCTCACTCTAGTTGACGACATTAATGTCGGTGCGTCAGAAGGTTCGAGCTTTCGTCAACTCGTTACCATCCAAGGCAACGAACTCGCTGATTTTCGCTATGAAACATTCGATGCGAATAATAAGAAGGCTTATCCCGGCTACGACTCTTCGATCTTCCTGCGGGCCGGCTCAATCAAGGTCAACTTTCTGGAAGAGCCTTTTAGGAAAATCATCGAGTTCTTGGTCAAATTTGGCAAGATGCAAGCGATATACAATGCTGCGCGCCAGGCTGCAGCGAACCAAGCCCAACAACTGCAGCAGATCACTAGCAAGTTCAAGTTTGATATTATCATCAACACGCCCATAATCGTTTTCCCACGACCCCTTTCGCCCGATCGACCAAAGCGAGACTTCGTCACCGCCTACCTGGGAGAGATTTACGCTCAAAATAAGTTTGTGCCTTTGGATGACTCAAAAGACGCAGAGATAGCCATGAAGCTCTCTGCTGGCATTAGGAACATTCGGTTGACGTCTTTATTCCATTACTCCAACGACCAATCCGAGGAGCTAGAAATGATCGACCATGTCGATCTTGGCTTTCATATCACTTACGCAGAGCATAAGGAAGGATGGAAACGCCCTGATATGGAGATTGAAGGCAACATGACCGATGTCAATCTCAGAGTCACCCAGTACCAACTAAAATACTTATTGGCGATATCCAAATCCGTTCCCGCTGCTTTTGTGACAGATGCAGGCGCTAGTGAAGAGGAAGCAGAACGAGACGTGGATGAAGGGACACTACGTAGGGCGAAGACGATGTCATCCACTGTCACGGATTCTGATGACAATCTCGTTGATCTATCTCCGGAACTTGGTTCTCGCGAGAACACGTGGACGAAGCTCGATCTCGTCTTCACTATCCACAAAGTCGGACTCGAACTGATCAATGCCCACGAGGACAGGCCTGTTGGTAACACCGAGACAGCAAGTCTCTCTCGTTTCTCTCTAGACGACAGCAAACTGAAACTGAGAATGCTGGCCAACAATGCGCTCGAAGCGGAATTTGTTATCCACTCATTTACCATCCATGATAGTCGCTCACGGGACGGGAATAAGTACAAGAGAATAATGACATCTTCCAATAAGAGTGTGCAGCAATTCATGGCAACAATTTCTATGGCCGAAGGCAAAGAACGAAGTATGATTGCGGTAGTTGTTATCGACAGTCCGAGGATCATCTTCGCATTGGACTACATTTTCGCTATCCAGAAATTCATCACGGTCGGATTACAGGCTGACGAGCCTATTCAGGACATCTTAGGAAGTCCTACAGAAACGCCGGATGCGTCAGATACTGAGTCTATGCAAATTCAGTGGACCGGGAGACAGTCTCAAAGTAGAACTCTCGTAAACCCGCAAGACGAGGGGGGGACAGAGCAGCCTAAGATGAGCGTCGCATTTCGCCTCAATATTGTGGATGCTCAGGTCATCCTAATAGCGAATCCCCTTAGCTCTAGCTCAGAGGCCATCGTACTAAGGACTAAGCAAGTGTTATTATCGCAACAACATGCACTCACATTTCAAGTATCGGAAGTAGGGATGTTCCTCTGCCGCATGGACAAGTTTGATGAGTCACGACTGCGTGTTCTAGATGACTTTTCTGTCCAGGTCTCAATGGATAGCTCTCGGTCAGACAGTACTAACATACATGTTGACGTTGAGCCACTAATCCTGCGGCTATCCCTCCGAGATATCCTTCTAGTGCTCCAGATTGTTGGCAAAGCTTCTGAGCTATCCGGAGAGGAAGACGCTGAGGATCCTCGCAACGCCTCAAACAAGAAGGGCCAGCAGCAACGCCGCGATGCTCTCAAGGAACGCTCAGCCAGCGGGAGGGGTCACTCCACTGTTGGTGCTTCCAAATCCAGGGCGGCGAAGAGTCTTGGCACCGTTACTACAAGGTCTCGGAGGGACTTATCACATCAACCGCATGATATCGTCAAGGCTCCGCAACGTCATGAAGAACTGACGGCTACTCTTGAAGGTATGCGTGTCGTGCTGATTGGCGATGTTCATGAGTTACCTATCCTTGATTTGAGTATCAAGAACTTCACAGTAGCCGCAGCAGACTGGTCAAGTAACCTCAAAGCCGAGACCGCGGTCGATACGTATATCAACGTCTACAATTTTGCCAAGTCCGCATGGGAACCCCTATTAGAGCCGTGGCAAGTTGGGCTCGGAATCGCACGAGAAAATGGCACCGGTCTCCTTTCCGTTGATCTGACATCAAGAAAACCATTTGAAGTGACAATCACAACAGCAACTATCGCGTTAGCGTCGAAATCGTTCGACTTCCTCACACAAGATGAGGACATCCTGGGGAAACCACGGGGAGTTGAAGCGCCTTACAAGATTCGGAATTATACCGGCTTTAGTGTCAAGGTTCAGGCCAAGACTCTCAGCAATCATGAGAGCATATCCCTCAAATTAGAAGATGGTGAAGAAGCACCATGGAGCTTTGAGCAATGGGAGAAGATGCGCGAGAACGTCATGTCGGAGAGCACTACAGCAAACAGTGTTGCCGTTGAGATCGAAGGGAGCGGCTTCAACATGGTTAAGAACATTCCTCTCAATCGTGAAGGTGAATTTCTCTACAGTCTGCGACCCAAAATGGATAACACCATTCATCGGCTCCTTGTGGAGGTAAGCCTTGGTGCCGACAACATCAAGTACGTGACTTTACGCTCTCCTCTAGTCGTGGAGAACCAGACGCAGATACCTGTTGAACTGGGTGTCTACGATGCTCAAGAGGGACACTTGCTCAAGATTGAGAAGATCGCGCCGGGCGAGAGTCGTCCAGCCCCAGTGGCCGCTGCCTATGTCCAGTCCCTCCTAATCCGGCCGGATTCTGGGTTTGGATACGCGTGGTCGTCTGATCACCTGTGGTGGAAAGACTTGCTCAAGAGGCCCACGCGCACCTTGGTCTGTAAAGGAGAGAATGGTGATCCATTCTACTTCCAGCTTAATGCCAATTATGAACGAACCCACTTTCTAACTGGGTATGTGTTCCTATCCGCAATAAGTCGCCATCCGCTAACTGTCTATAGTAAATATCCATACATGAAGCTGAAGCTATCACCCCCCATAGTCCTAGAAAACCTTCTACCATACGACTTCAAATACCGAATTTACGACAAGAATACGAAGAGAGATTGGACCAATTTCCTTAGGAAGGGCGGTGTCAGCCCAGTGCATGTTGTAGAGCTCTCGCACCTGCTCCTACTGAGCGTGGATATGCAAGATACGGCGTTCAAGGCCAGTGAGTTTGCTATTATCAACCCCGGTCAACAAGAGGACTTTCGAAAGGAGCACAAACTCATCTGTAAGGACGATGAGGGTCTGCCCTTGCACCTCAAGCTTCACTACTTTAAAACTCCAAATGGAGGTGGTGCTTTCAGGGTGACAGTCTATAGCCCTTATGTAATCCTGAACAAGACTGGCTTGGACGTTGCCATACGTGGGAAACAATTCTTACAGCAGGCCAAGAGAGCGGCCGGACAGTCGTCACAGCCGGGATCTTCTAACGAAGAACGCCCCAAAGCACAACCACTCATGTTCTCCTTCGGCAACGAAGACCAACGTAACCGTGCTCTCTTGAAGTTCGGTGATTCGGAATGGAGCAAGCCCCAAAGTTTTGACGCCATTGGTAGCACAACTGATGTGGCACTCCAATCCGCCGCAAAGCAGTCGGAGCTTCATGTCGGAATTACGGTTGAATCTGGCGAAGGAAAATACAAATTGACAAAGGTAGTCACCCTCGCGCCAAGGTTTGTAGTGAAAAACAAGGTCGGCGAGGTGATCAATGTGAGAGAACCGAGATCATCCAACATCATGACACTCGAGACAGGCGCTCTTCAGCCCCTCTATTGGCTTCAACGATCACAGACCAAACAGATCGCGCTATGTTTCCCTGGGATGGATAATCAATGGTCATCGCCAGTGAATATCTCAGATCTTGGAACAACACACGTAAAGATTGCCAAAGCCGGGCAACGTCAACGGTTGATACGAGTCGAGGTCTTGATGGAAGACGCCACCATATTCCTTCACATCAGCGTAGAGACGAAGGCTTGGCCGTTTTCGATGCGCAACGAGAGTGATACCGAATTTACTTTCTACCAAGCCAACCCTAATGTGGATGAGGATGGGGCCGAGGACCGCTCTGGGTGGCGACCGGTTCGGTATCGATTGCCTCCGCGCAGTATCATGCCCTACGCCTGGGACTTCCCTGCTGCCAAATTTAGAGAAGTGGTAATAAGTGCCTTCGGCAAGGAGCGCCATGTCAAACTTGCTGAAATCGGCAATCAAGTTCCAATGAGGTTCGTCAGCGCCTCGGGTGCTCAGAAGATCATCGACATTAGTGTTGCTGCAGATGGTCCAACACAGACCTTGATCTTGTCCAACTTCAAGCCCAGCAAAAGTCTCTACAGGCAAAAGTCACAAAGCGGTGCCAACACCAACAGCATGGGTGGGTTCGAAATCAAGAAGCAGGACACGGAAACAACGTTCCAAGCTGCATTCAGACTCTCAGGTATCGGTATATCGTTGATCAACCACCAGATGAAGGAGTTGGCATATATCACATTTAGAGACATCAGCCTTCGATATAATGAGTCGGCCCTCTACCAGACCATCAGTACTTCCATCAAATGGATACAGATCGACAACCAACTCTACGGCGGTCTATTTCCCATGATCTTGTATCCCAGTGTAGTACCTAAACAAGCACAAGAGACCGAACTACATCCCTCGTTGCACGCCATGGTCACGAGAGTCAAAGATGATAGCTACGGTGTGTTGTACGTCAAGTATGCCACCTTACTACTCCAACAGATGACGGTCGATCTCGATGAAGACTTCATCTACGCCGTACTGGACTTCTCCAAGGTGCCTGGGGCATCGTGGTCCGAGACACACGAAGGCAAGCTTTGCGACGAGGGCGTAGACATTCCGGAACCGAAACAAGAACAGTCGGGGCAGGACATCTACTTCGAGGTGCTGAACATTCAGCCAATGCAACTCGATCTCTCGTTTATGCGCACCGAACGCGTCAATATCGAAGATAAAACCTCGTCTCGAAACCCCATCATGTTCTTCGTCAATGTCATGACCATGGCCATCGGAAATGTCAATGACGCCCCGATCCGCCTAAACGCACTGCTTTTGGAAAACGCGCGGGTCTCCATTCCGGTGCTTACACAAAACGTCTCGAACCATTACAGCCAGGAAGTTCTCTATCAAGTGCACAAGATTATCGGTAGCGCGGATTTCCTCGGCAACCCTGTCGGCCTGTTCAACAGCATTAGCAGCGGTATCACAGATGTTTTCTATGAACCTTACCAAGGCTTGATCATGTCGGACAAGCCTGAAGATCTCGGTTTGGGCATCGCCAAGGGCGCGGCGAGCTTCGTTAAAAAGTCCGTCTATGGTTTCTCGGATTCCTTTTCCAAAGTGACGGGCAGCTTCGGCAAGGGCCTGGCCGCGGCTACTCTTGATAAGCAGTTCCAGGATCGTCGCCGCATAACTCGTGCACGAAATCGCCCCAAGCATGCCCTGTTCGGAGTGACGGCTGGCGCCAACTCATTCTTTACTTCGGTCGCATCGGGCATCGGCGGCGTAGCTCGCAAGCCTCTAGAGGGCGCCGAGCAAGAAGGCGCCGTTGGTTTCCTCAAAGGTGTGGGCAAGGGGTTTATCGGACTGGCGACGAAACCTGCCGTGGGCGTCTTTGACTTGGCTTCCAACGTCTCAGAGGGCATCCGCAACACGACGACCGTGTTTGATGGGTCGGAGCTTGACCGGGTGCGTATCGCGCGGTTCGTCCCCGCGGACGGCATCGTTCGTCCCTACAACCAACGGGAGGCGCTGGGGCAGTCGTGGCTCAAGCAGGTGGACAACGGCAAGTACTTCAACGAGGACTACATCGCACATATAGAGCTGCCGCGCGAAGACATGGTGGTCATGGTCACATATAGCCGGATCCTCCTGATCCGGAGCAGGAGGCTCAGCACAGAGTGGGACGTGCCGCTCCAGGACGTGCAGACGATTGCCAAGGAACGCACGGGACTCAGCATCATATTACGCGGCGGCACGAACGGGCCATTCATACCGATTGGAGAAGAAAGCGGCCGCACGTTCCTGTATCGCATGGTGGCCGTGGCCGTCGAGGAGTTTAACCGCCGGTTCAGGGGCCTGGAATGAGCAGCGCCCAAGTCGCGGACCAGCCGGTTTCGCTCAACAACGGGAGGGTGGGAGGTATCATAGTCGAGGGATGAGGTTGAAAGTATATATGGGTATGAATTATGCGGTTGGGGGAACCGGACGGGGACGGGTGAACATAAAAAAAACGAATTAAACTGGTTGCGGTGGGGTTTTTTCCTCTTGTATCTTTATTTATCGTTCTTTGGTTATGAATGCTTACGAATACCAACTTTCTATCTTGGTTTTGTTTCTTCATATCTCGGCCAGTCGGTTCTTTACTCTATTTTAATGGGTAGGGGTAGACTTTTATTTTTCATACTGTTCCTCAGACTTATTTACTTATCTATGTCGCTCTTGCGAGTACTCTATTACCGACCATGTACTTTCCGTCTACGTACAAGAAGACTATGTGCAGTATGGTTTGTTTACTTGGGCCATTTCTCGCCTGCCTACTACTAACTTGTTTGCTTACTCATCTATACTTGTATATATTTATTTTTAGAGTAGCGGTGTTCACTTTCGATCGAACCTTTGAAGTATGACTGGAAATGGTTGAGAATACCAAGATGCAAATAATACAAAACAAGACCAGCCGGTGAGACTTCGGGGATAATGAAGGTGTAGTGGCTTGTCTAAATCAGGGTTAGGGAGATAGGTAAAACACACTCGAGGGGCCGAAACCGGAAGACGATGGGTGGTTTGATTGATCTCATCAAATCCCGTTTCATGTAATTTTCCTTGATCAAGATAAGCGAGAACATCAACGACGATGACAACAGCGGCAAAGCAAGGCAAGGTAAGACTACTGTATTTCGCCGCAGTGTCGGTGGCTTGATGATGATGATGATGATGATGATGATGACAGTGATGACGATGCTGTTACTCGCCCACTCACTGTTACTGTCAGATTACGAGCATTGGTCGATAGGTGGAGGGGTAACGATGAGCGAGGGATGACGTCATTGAAGCTTTGTTACTTTTTCTCGCTTGGAACGGGGAAACAGTCGATTACACGGTGACGACAACGACAAATATTACGATTACTTATTGTTTTTACGGCCGAATCAAATCGATTTTCTGGGAATTGGATGCTGGCTGGATGGGATTTCATGATGTGGGATTTTGATTTTTCCTGGTTTCTGGTTTCTTGGTTTTGGGGGGGGGGGGTGTTGGGTGATCTGGTTGGTACGCTTGTGGGAATGGGATGATTGGTGCGTCGTGAGGGTGGATGGGCGGACAAGACGGACGGCAGGATGGACGACTTGTTTCTTTGGTTGCATCGGGAGGAGGGATCGGATACGGAAAGGCAAGGTACTGACTGCAGTCGGACGGCAGACAGGACAGATAGACAGATACCAGTTGTGTGTCGCGCGCGCGGGTTTGTTTGCCGTCTTGGCGGGGAGATTGGTTCCCACTATGACGACATCGTTGTCAGGTGGAAGAGAGGGAATGAGGAATCTGAACTTGGACTTGAACCTTCAAGGGGGGAGGGGAGGGCTGAAACCTCGGTTGTTGGATGCCGGGTAGCGTGTTGTGTATAGTGTAGTGTGTGTGCATATATGTGTGTGTGCTTGATTTGCTTGGTTTAGGTGGATTGGGGGGATGATGGGATTAGTACAATTGTTGGTAAGGAGAAGAAACGTAGCAATTCACTCACTCTGTGTCGAGTGAGTAGTAGTATGTAGGTAGGTCAAGTTAGGTACCTACCGAAGCAGACAGTTGAAACAACACGAAACGAAACGAGACGAGACGAGACGAGACGAGACGAGACGAGAGGACTAAGTATACTAGGTAGTAGATGGCTGCACATGACAAGGACGGGGGAGGTTGTGACACAAGATCTGGCCTCGAGATCGATGTGTGCTTGAATCATGGTGTGTACTGTAGTACTGTAAGTAGAATCCATCCATCCATCCATCCATCCATCCATTTTGGCATGCAAGCAAGTACCGAACCCATACCCACGATGCTGCTACCTACCTACTGTATAAGTGTAAGTCGGTAGATAGTGGAGGTGGTGCTGGACTTACTTAATCTTAGTACATACATCCACCAGCTGGGCTGGGCAGGGGGGACGTAAATAAACCGTATTAGACGTAGACCTAGTATTACTATGTTCTGTAGTATATATTATGTATATTATGTATGCATCCCTCGCAACTAATTAACCCAGGTAGCTCAGGGCTGTCTTGACCTAATCATTAGGTATACTGCTTCCAAAGCATAAGATCTCTGGTCCAAGTAAGAGATACCTATCTAGTATCCATCACGGGATCACCCCCCCCCCCCATTACGTGTGAGTCCTTGGACCAAGGCCAGTCAGTCCGCGCCCGTGTCATTTAGGCGCGGCCGCGGATTGGGTCTTCGTCGTCGTTGGTGCGAATGGTACGGCCAGTTACTCGGCTCCCGAGCTCAGAGGCTTCCACTGATCACCTGCTTAGTTGAGCAGGTAGCTTGGGGTCGGCCGAGAGTAGTCTGCTGCTAGTAAAGGAGGCATGTGTGTCGATGAATCGGTCCATAAGTATAGTATGTATGCGCCAGTCATAATCGCTAAGTAAGTGAGTTGTCAGCGAATGTCAGCTTACCTGCTCCTAGTAAGGTTACGTATCTGTATCTGCATCTGTATCGGTATATTTTTATTAATAGGGCTGAGAAGACAATATATTGGTCCATGGACACGCAATCGCATGGTCTTTTTACACACTACTACCGTGGTGGTATCATTATCGCTGTTGTTATTATAATTCCATCAATCAATCCCCTAGGCATTGTATGTATATATATATATCTATCTGTACATACGAAGTCGACTGCGCTTGGCGAGCTTGTTCGCATAACGCATGTGGTAGGTAATGTACCTAGGTAGTGCAAGTACTGTACTGTAGGTGGGTAGGTAGGTAGGTAGGTAGGTAGAGTAGAGAAAAGATCACTGCTGTCAATGGAACGGCACGGGAGAATACCGCAAATCAGGGGCGTGTCGCATTCTAGACTCTGGGGGCGCTCCAGCGATCGTCCGTGTTCGCATCCTCCTAAACATGTGAAGATACCATCCATCACCCATCCCCCAACATAGCGTAGTGCAGCCCAACACATGTTCTTCGTGCCCACCCTTTGGAATCAGAGCCGATAACGTGATGAACGACGAGCGATGCCATTATATCCAGTCGTCATCGTCGTCGCCTACGCAACTATCGGGTCATACAGCATTATATACAGTAGGTAGATAGGTCAGTATATGGATAGATAAGCAGGCCGAGAACGGTTCTACTGTACTGTATATGTGGTTGATAGATAAACAAAGTGCTGTACTGTAAGTAGATAGAGCTCGCTATTCCTTACCGATGCCGATAATGCATGCATGTGTCGGCATCCATCGTTCCAGTGCCCAACATGTGGCGAGCTGGGAAGGTAGACAGATGGACAGATGACGGATCTCCAACAATAGCCGAGCTGAGTCTTCTTACGTATACACTACAGCATTGTACGCACGCATAGTCAGCAGCGTTTCAATGGCCATTGAGCCTCGTGTTGCACAGGCAATAGTTGGCGACTACCTACCTACCCTACTTACGTGCGGAGCTGATCAACCTTTGATCAATCCCGTCGCCGCAGTGTCGGTGAAGAAAGTAGAAGAAGAAGATGCGAACTTGGTACCAAGTTAGGTATGTATGTAGGTATGTATACGCCCTGCATGCAGTCATACTCACATCTCATGGCTTTTATCGCGTTAATACATAGATGACATCCATCTGTTATTGAGTACGTACGCGAGTGACTCGACTCGCAAGGCGGGCGTCGAGTCGGGAATATGCGCTTGGCTTGCGCTTGGCGTATATAGCCGACGACTGAATGGCAGAACTCGGTTCCTTCATTCCGGGGCGCGGAGGGGTCGACCGGACGGTAGGTAGGTAATACTGTGCGCGGTCCTGATCCCTGAGACGATCGGACAATGCAAAACGCGGGATGCTCTGGGGGGCCTGCTCTGGGGGGTCTAGACTGGAGCCATGTCCAAGAAGAAAATACCGCCGTGTGTCTTGTCTTCATTTATTCATATGCGTGTCGTGTATGTACGCGTGTGTGTGAGTCTGCACGCACCAGCGCCTTACTCTGGCCTTACTACCGACGTACATATCGAACTTACTCGTGCTGCCCGTCTCAGTCAGGAAAAAGTGAAGCGCTAGATAGCCTCGCGAACAGACAACGGAGTCTGACGACGGAGCTCGGCGATGCGGGCGGAGTTGGTGGACGAATGGAAAACGGTTCGCTGTCAGTCAGTCAGTCAGTCAGTCAGTCAGTCAAGTCACTCACTCAGTCAAGTCACTCACTCAGTCACTCAGCCAGTCACTCAGTCAGTCATCCAGGACCCTGCTGCCTCATCCCTACCCGGCCAGCCCATTCATCGCCGTGCAGCTGGCCAATTCCACACATGTCTACTGTAATAAAATGAGAGGATGGGCAGGGACGGGGTTGTCGATGTCGAGACCTCGGTCTAGGCCAGACCCAAGAATCCCAATCCGGCCCTGCCCAGCCCTGCACCCATCCATCCTCCCGTCCACGTCGGGGTCAACTCATACTGTTCGAGTCCAGCGCCCGGACACCCACTCGGCGTTGCGCCCTGAGGCTGCTGTGGAGGCCCGAGCTGAAAGACCAGGGCGTGTTGGCATGCCATCCAATGCAACTGAAGAATTGCACTCGACTAAATGTGACTGAGAGTTTTTTTTTTTGTTTTTTTTTTCATGCCTGCGGTAACCTGGTGCTGGTCTGATGTGCTGGCAGAATGAGATGAGCTTGAACGGTGTCGAGACGGAATTTCAATGTCTAGATGAGTCAAGTCAAGCACGCATCGTCGCACGTATCGAATATCTAGACCTGGCCAGGTGGGTTTTGTCTCGTCTTCGTAATTGGGCTTTGGTAATGTGATACTGGAGGGTGCCCGATTGGCTATGGTGTTGTATAAGTGAGCGAGAGAAATACCTATACGACCTATAGCCCGTGTGGGTAGTAAATAGGTGCTGTAAATCAGTGGGCAGAGTGGAGTCGCATCGGTAAAACCCAAATTGATAGTAGACTGTACTGTATATTGTTCGAGAGCTCTCTTTTTTTCTTTCTCACACATCCCAATCCCGGTATCCGGTTACGAGACATCTACTGTACTGTATCTCCAAGAGGATACGATCGACGGCGCTGTGCGGAATCGTGGCTATATTCCATTACCCGCATGGCGGGTGCACGGCGGGCGCATGGCGGTTGGTGCCAATGGTGGATTGAGGAACAACGAACAATGACGGAAACTATGCGCCATTGGCCTTTGTTCACCGTCGAGGCGCATTCCGCTATTCCAAATGTGTGTTTCCACAAACGAATAAGTACAAATAGGCCGAACCCGTTGTTGTAAGCCGCCGCTGTTTGCTGATTACTCTGTTTGCGAGCGATGATCATCGAATGACCTACATACCGTATCTAGAGCATCTACCTATCTATCTAGAGCATCTACTTATCTAGGGCATCCAGGCATCTAGGCATCTAGGCATCTAGGCATCTAGGCATCTAGGCATCTAGGCTGTGTGCCCCGTTCGTTCCCGGCGACCGAAAAGAACACGGGAGCGGAACGAGTGCGGTGTTTTCTAGCCCAAGCTACTGTAGTAGGTCCTTTTTCTATTTGCTCAGACATCGAGATTATACCTGGCGAGAGTGATCAACTTGGGGGCGAACCGAAGATATGAATCAGGCAAGCCGGGTCTCGGGTCTGTCGGGATTGGGGGTCGAGAATGTGATTGGGAATATCGAGCACAGCAGTCCAGTACAGCACAATAGTAACGTGTCATTTGGTCTAGGTAGTCGAAGGTAGACAGACAGACACAGACAAACGATTCTTGCCGTCGCTGTTGCTGTTCTCTGTTTGCTGTTGGGTAATCGATCCCTGCCTGCCCTCGGCACCGTGGCCGCCGCTGTACGGATTCGATACCTACCTCTACACTACGGAGTATGTCCTCTTCTAACCATCTTGCAACCACCTATATGGTGCTGTGCTGTGCTGTGCTGTGCTGTACTGTGGTGTACTTACAGCCGAACCCGTTGCTGTTGTCTCCTGAACTCGGAACGACGCACTTCGAAACACCGAGGAGAAAGGAGAAGGAGAAAGGGTAAATCACAAACAACTGCCTTATCTCCAACGCCGACCGGACAGATAGACAGACAGACAGACAGACAGACAGCGAGCTAGCTATTTCAAAGCGTGATCCTATCTGGTTATCTATCCACGATAGACCTAAGGTAGGTCTAAGTATACCGTACATAATGCGAGTCTAGTTATCTCTCCTCTCTTACCTATCACAATCTATCAATCAGTCAATCAATCAATCCACGAGTCAATCAATCAATCAATATCTACCATACCGGCCTGGACATGTTAAGCAGATGCCTACATAAGCAGGTGATATTGGCTATTAATTTAGCACTCCGTTATTACCCGTCCGCAAACCGTTTTGGCCATGTGTGCTAGGTAACCTTAAAGTAAGCGTGGTATTTCCTTCTTTGGAAGCTCACCCAGCCCTTCCCCCTCCCCCGCATTTCCCGCATTTACCGTATTTGCGGCTTTTTTACGTACACTACCGCTCGGCTCCCCTCCACTCACACGCCTACAGTACAGCACAGCACACCCCTACACTTACAGTACAGGGCCTGCAGGGCCTGCAGCACAGCAGGTACTGACTGTACTGTACTGTACTGTACTTACACTTCCCGGTCTACACCCCCCGTCCTTGCTCCGCGACCCCCCACCACTAGCGCCAACCACACAACGCTAAAGAAGACCCTTCACGTAGCTGTCAACATGTTCTCAGCGCCCACTCTTTCCAGCCGCCCGGTCTCGCGTCAGCCTAACAGCCTTTTTTGCCTCTTCCTCATCCTTCCTCGTCTCCCCTCTCCTTATTAGACTAGACTGGGGAGCATTGTTCCGTCTTTTTCTCTTTCCCCTTTTCTTTTGTGTTTCCCTGCTTCCCACAGCTTCACTTTGTACATACATACATCCATACATACATACATATATCCACACATATATATGACACTGCCGTGCGCTCTCCACTGCGTCATCCTGCCGACTCGACTTGACTTGACTTGACTTGACTTGACCAAGTCGCCAACCCCAGCCAGGAACTAAAACACCAGCCTGCCTTGGACATCTGTCACAAGTCTTATATAATAATACCAACTATCTATATATAGTCGGGAGTACAGGTCATATCATCTGCCAGCACCGACACGGCACACCAAGTAACCAAGCAAGCAACCTTGAAAGCGACCAAGCAATAAGCACCAACACACAGACACCAGACATCAGACGCACATACAGTACACACCACGCAATACCACCACATACCACACACACTCCCACGCAAACACATATACAAACGCATCAACACCACCTACAACCAACTACCACTACCACTACTACCCAACTGTCACCTGCCACGCGTCGCACCAAAAGAGGGAATTGAGACCCGTCACCTCGCACAGCTATAATAATACAGCACACAAAAAGTGATTATACACATCTATATACGTCTATATATATACACTACCTAGTCCGCTCTCGTCCCCAGCGTACTCTCTCTGCTCTCACAACCGACAACTGGCTCGCCCATGACACGAAACAGCCCGCGTCTTTCCGACGATTACACCAGAGTACGACAACAGAATCAACACCAACATCAGCATCAACAACAACAACAACAACAACAACGACAACAACAACAGCACAGCAGGCCGAGTTCGCAACATAGCCGTCACTTGCACTCGCCGCACACTCACTCGTCATCGCATCATCTCGCCCATTCGACCACACACTCGCCACATTCGCCCACGGCTCGTCATTCACAGAGGACGTCGCACAAGTCGTCCAAGTCTTCGCTGTCCTCGCAGAACCCTCTCGGCTCGTCGCCTCTCAAAATGGTCACCTCGACGGCATCGTCCCGCCCTCAGTCAGAGGATGCGCAGTACTACTACCTCCCCGACGTCGACGTCGACTTATCCGACGGCCAGCACGGCGGCCACGCCTGGATGGAGCCCATTGTCATCGACGACGACGACATCATGTTTGGCGGCAAGAGCTTGAGCGCATGGTACGAGGAGGAGAGGCAGTCCATCAACTACCCGATAGAGGAGGAGCAGGAGGAGCGCCGCGGCCGCCAGAGAATACGACAGCAGCATAGCCATCATCACCACCAGCACCACGAACACCGCCATCACCATCACCCGCACCATCACATGTCCTCGGGCGCCAAGAACGCCCCCAGCACCAGCGACCAGAAGAGGCATTGATCATTGATGACAGGCGCGAGTCGCCTCACTTCTGTGGTTAGCTTCCTGGGTAGTTGCGGCTGTGGTGTTTTTTTGTTTTTTTTCTTTGCGATTCTTTCAAGATACCCATGACGTTCAAACGTGAGCTATGCCGCCGCCGGCGCTGTGCATGTACTATACATGCCCGCCCGCGACGGCAGCTCTCCGGTTCACGACACACACGATAAACACGAATATATGCACGAACCCGCATTTTGTCTGGTCATTAGACGCGCCGGCTCGGATCCTGGTCGGTCTCTTTCCAACGCAACATACCTTATCACGAGCGATTCCCCCGCTTAGACCATGATTATGATTAGACGTTATTTTGCATATGAAGCTGCGTAGGTCGGGCGGTGCTCCGGCTCGGCAGGCTGGTTATGGTTCGGTCGCATCTGTCTTTTTCGCATCGCATTGCATTGAATTGGCGTCATTTGGCCTATTTTTGTGTGTTTTTTAACTTTCCATGGGACGGTTGTTCATGCCTTCCCTCGGTGGCGCAGATCATGGAGACCGGTCGGGATGGCTGGTGCGCTCATGATCAATAGTCTCTCTCTTACCTCAGGATGGCGAATCCGTCCCGCATCGCGGGTAGGTAGCCGGCTAGGTAGCTTAGACTAAGCAAACTTGAAGAAGACGTTGAAGGTAGTTACAAAGATTGTCACACGATGATGATATTATGGATTCCAATGTGTTATGACTTATGTTGATGAGGAAAGACTTGGGTCGATATAGATAGAAACGAGGATTATATCGGGAAAAGGTTTATGGTGGTGGTGGAGTTTGTGTTAGACAAAACGATAGAAATGCGATTTCTCCCTTGTTACAATTTACAATTTACACAAAGCAACGACTGCGATTGGGAAGCTCCTCAGACACCACCAAAAAAAGGGGGGGGAGGTGCAGGGTACCTAAGTATCTAAAACAAGTGAGTATATACTATCACATGTCGCGGAAAGAAACCGCACATGACCATAACCCCAAGAAACCTCGCTGATGAGTAAGATCCGGATAGGGAAGTGGCGGGAGAGAATACCTACATACAGCCAGACCTACGTGCGCATACACGACCCCTCAACACAGCTGATGAGCAGTATCTATAACCCCTTGCGGACGTTCGCTTACCTTTCTCTCTGTTTCTCTTTGTCCTATGCTATCTCTTGTGCGAAAAGGAGGGCCCTATAATATAACTGGGAACAACAACACGGTCGATTATTGTTGTGGTTGTCGTCGTCGTCGTTGTTGCTATTGTTGGTAATATTGCCATGTAAGTAACATCTACCTACCTCGGTACCCCTTAATTACCAGTCGAAGCTATGCAGCAGCAGCAGCAGCAGCAGCCGCCGCCGTCAGCTCCCGCAATGCAACCCCGCGGCGACCTCGACCAGGTGCCCCGCGCGGCACAGCTCCGCTTCTACGCCGGAGTCGTCTGTCTCGCGGTGCTGGCCACGGGTCGGGTCCTCCGTCTGCCGCTCGCGGCCCTGGCCCTGCTCGCGCTCTACGTGCTCGGCCCGCTGCGCAACGACCACGCGTACCACGTCCGCGCACGCCAGCTCGGGTGTAAGCCTGCCCCGAGATATCCCCGTCACGACCTCCTCGGCATCCGCTTCCTGCTCGAGACTGCGAGGTCGTTGAAGGAACATGCTATGCTGAGGAAGCGGCAGGAGGTCCTCGAGCTCAACGGCCAGACCTTTGTCCACGCCCTCTTTCCCGACGGCGGCGAGTGTGTTACCACTGCGGAGCCCGAGAATGTTCAGGCCGTGCTGTGTACCAGCTTTGCGGATTGGGATCTGCCCCGCTTGCGCATTCGGGGCTTTTTGCCGGTGCTTGGGACGCGTGAGTCGGCTTTTCGTTGTCTTTTGCTGTTTCTTTGTTCTTTGTTCAAGTGGGAAAGGGAAGGGGGGGCGGAGATGGGTAAGGGGCGATGTGCGCTGAGTTATGATTCCTTGCGCATACGCGGCTTGATGATGGTTATATCTAGCTATTTCTTGCCTCTACACGCCAGGTGGGATTCGGCTGTTAGTCAGACTAGCGAGTTCATCGATGGGGGGTGTTTGTTGAGATGAGAGTGAGAGTGAGACTCTATCTAGCATGTATAGATTACCTCAGGCGAGAGCGTATTTCATATCAGATTCCACACCCTATACCTCGCATTTCATACTTCACATCCCAATATGTATAGAAGGTGTTTACAGTATAAGCTAACAACCCGCCAGACTCCATCTTCACCACCAACGGCGCCGAATGGCAGCACTCGCGCGCCATCCTGCGCCCGGCCTTCGTCCGGGACCAGATCTCAGACCTCGCGTGCGTAGACCGGCACGTGCGCAAGTTCATCGCCCGGATCCCCACCGACGGCTCCGTCTTCGACCTGCAGGCCCTGTTCTCCATGCTCACGACAGACACCATCTCCGACTTCATGTTCGGCCAGTCCACCGACCTGCTCGGCGACGCCCCTCAGGACAGCCATACTTTTGGCAGCTACTTCGACCAGGCCATGCTGAAAATCGCGTGGCGCGCCCGCATGGGTTGGCTTACCATGCTCAGACGTGACCCCGAGCTGGATACGTATGTCAAGTTTTTAAGGGACTTTGTCACAAAGTTTGTCACGGATTTGAGGCCGCGTGAGGGAGAGAAGGAGGGCGAGGGATCCAAGTATGTTTTTCTAGATCAGTTGCTGAAGTCTGGGGAGTCGGATGAGGTCATTTGCGATCATCGTGAGTTTTCTCTCCTCTCCTCTTGTTCACTCCGTCTCTTCCCCGTTACTTTATTTTACTTTCTGCCTGTGTGAACTTCATCACGGGTGTCAATACAATCTCGTAATGGATATAACGCCCTCATCATAGGAGCGCGGCTCGACCTACCTAGGGAAGAAAACATCGCTGACACCATATATTACACAATACAGTCCTCAGCATATGTGAGTAATTCGCGGAGTCATTCTCTTCTTGTTTTTTGTACCCTTCAGAGCACAACCCTTCCTTTCTAGTCCAAGATAACGTCTGGAAGCTTCTGAAACCCTCATAAATCATGCTCAAAGTGGCTATAACTAACCCCGAGTGTTGCAATCAGTCACAGCAGGACGTGACACGACAACCAGCGTTCTATCGTACCTATTTTTCGAGCTCTCGCGCCGCCCAGACATAGCCGCTGCTATCCGCGCTGAGACGGCAGAGCTCCCCGCGGACCCGACGTGGGAGCAGCTCCGCGGCATGGTCAGTCCCCTGGTGTCATTATTTCCCCTTTTCGGCAGGTTTCAGGGCTCATTGCTCCTGCATGCTCCCGAAACATAAGCCGAAGTCTTACTCTTTCGGTAATTACTAACTCCAGCGTGTAAATAGCGCTATCTCAACTGGGTCCTCAGGGAAGCCCTGCGCCTCAACCCGCCTGTTGCTGCCAACATGCGCGAGGCTGTCCGCGACACGGTGCTGCCGCGCGGCGGCGGCCCCGATGGCAAGGCCCCCGTATTCGTCAGGAAGGGCACCAATGTCCGTTACCTCCCCTGGGTCATGCATCGTCGCAAGGATATCTTTGGCGACGACGCCGATGAGTTTCGGCCCGAGAGGTGGGAGGATTTGAGGGTTACGTAGGTTTCCTCTGACTCGCAATTTTGCTTTTGGGGGGTCTTGAATCTCGGGTTGAGGTTGAACAATATGAGCTGACTTAGCCGTCTTAAATCAGACATGAATACCTCCCGTTTAACGCAGGCCCACGCATCTGTATCGGACAGCAGTTTGCGCTAACTCAGAGTACGTAATTCTCAAAGACGTTCTTCTTTGTTTTACCGCCTCAAGTATATCAAAACCCTGCTTTTAGGATCAAGGTCATGTCTTGTGGCCTTTCCACGTTTTCAAACCCTCCAGGTAGTGAGAACTGACTCTGAGTGTCGCAGTGGCCTTGATCACGCTGCGCCTATTGCAGGCGTTCAAGACGATCGAACGTCGAGACGACAGACCGCCTATCCAGAAACTAGGAATCAACTTGTCAATGTTATATGGTTGTCAGGTTAGCGTTACTCCGGCCTAACGTCGGAAACGAGTGGGAATTATAAGTATGTATGTAGATAGTCGGTTCATACGTAGGTAAGCAAAGTAACCTAGTCTATCGTATACCCATGAGGTCGAAAAAAGACCATTCTGTGATGACTGTAATACCCATGTAGCTCACGACATATCGTGGCAACAGAAGCTATACTCCAGCAAGATAGTGATTACTAACCAATCTTGTCGTCTCTTTGTCCGGCTTGATCTGTTTTATTACTTGGGTATCAATGAAATGGTTGGGAATGCAAAAAACGAATCCGGCGGCCACGGTAGTATGCTGCTAAATATACTGTCGCAACACAGCCTGTTACACGTGTTCGGTTATGTCAGTTGATTAGAGCGTCGTACAATTATAAGAAATTATGATTTCAATGATGCGAAGATCAAGTTCAACCCCCATCTTTCGCCGGTTCCGAAATGGGACTTCGCGGTTCATGTTTTGCTTGAATAGTCGAACTTTTAGCCCTTTATTCACGTGGATAGAGTACTGTAAACAAGAACAAGCTTTCCCGACTTATGTACCTATTTGGGTACTTGGCTGGCTAAAATATGCAGACATGCTCGAACTCCAGGTTGCACACATTTACAAAAAGGTACGACATAGTGCGGTAATAACCCGGCGTTAGCAGAACTACCCATAGATTACCACTATATCAGATTTTATGTTGTGCATGTAACCTCGTGTACGGCATATGAGAGTGTGCAAAATGTTCCTGCACGCAACCAGGGTGGATTACCAATGGCAGCACAAATGATACGACAGGGAACATGGGTATATCAGAGGTAAGTGTCCAAAATAGGTAGCACTAATTACATACTGTAGTATGCAGACAGCATCATCGACTTTCATACTATACCACAAATGAGATTTACAGTTGAAGCAGACTAAACCTACGACCTCATTAATGGGGATGCTCGACCATTTTTACAGAATATCAAGTATGCACAATTGGTTCTTATTTTGCATGTAGGCCATATACGCCTCTTGCTGCCCACTTTGATAAGCGAGTTGGTAGAACAACCATAGGAATAAACTCTCGTGTTCCGAGTTAATATTCAGTGTACGGCTCATAGCATACACCCAAACATGCAAGGAGAAGAACAAAAACCGGAGATGAAGATTCGGATGACAGTACGAGCGCTGCTTACCTTCATCCTACTGTATAACCTTAATCACAATCGGTGTCTGTTCGTCGCTTCTCGCCCACGCGAGTCTCCACCAGTATCGTAGATTTTATTCTTCTGCCTAAACGCTATTTTCTAGCCCTCATGCGAACTACACAGCATCATGGCCAGGAAGGGAAATGGCCATAGCCCAATTTAATCTCCCGAAACGTGCTGACGCTTACCTTCGCCTATTCCCTCATGCAATGGCGCCGCCCTATCCAGACTTCCGGTTCGCCTGGCAGTGGGATCTTGGAGAAGCGGTAGGCTGTGCTGTACCTAACCGACGTGAAAGACCGCCTATGAGTGAAGAATGAGATCATGTCGCTCACCACTGTAATACGATTGAGAATGTCTCGGGCCATCCACGTATCACGGCCTTCGTCGTACTGCGGAGTAGTCCGCTCTATCTTACCCTAATTCATACCATCCCAACTTTAGAGCCTGCTTATGGGCTTATTTTGTCACACCTATTGCCGTCCTATACTGTAGTATCTTCGCCCCCTGATTACTCTATGACAGAGTGATATTTAGGGAAACTCCAGACGAGACAAGACGATATCTGCTGTAACGGGCCATTGGTTCATGGCCGATGTGCTGAGTAAAAGCAAATTCTACATGGAGCTCCGTGGATTTAACTCGCAAATAAAACCAAAATTCACAGTTACCCTTGACTAACTATGCTGGTCTTGCGTTCGAGACGTCTGGTATACCAGACGGCGCTATTCTTCGGCGTCGCTCTCCTCGTCCTCTTAGCACTTCAAAATAACACAGTCAGGGACTCCCTATCCAAGTTTAAAGATAGTCACATCACCACCGGCGAGAACAAGGAACCTCCGCATCCACATCCCAAGTACAAGCCAGCGCCTACGTACACACCGCCTCCGGTATCAGATCCCTTCCCGAGCCTGGCGACATCGACGCCACCGCCCATCCCGTCGTACAATGTCCCAGAGAAGGGCGGCTGGGAGAAATATGGCGTGCCAGTCGCGCCGCCGCTGATTATAGGCTTCACCCGGTCGTGGCCCATGTTGTTACAAACAGTCGTGTCGTATATCACGGCAGGTTGGCCGCCCGAGCAGATCTACGTCGTCGAAAACACGGGCATGCAACAGGCCAACGCGCGCGGTCAGCTGAGTCTACAGCACCCTTGGTACCTTAATCATGTGCAACTCAAGAAGCTCGGCGTTCATATTGTGCAGACGCCGGTGCTGCTGACTTTCGCACAACTCCAGAATTTCTATCTGTCGATGTCTTACACGCATAAGTGGCCATATTACTTCTGGAGCCATAGTAAGTGTTGTTCTGTAGTTGTTGTTGTTGTTGTTGTTGTTGTTGTTGTTGTGGACACTGTTCTATTAACACGCTCGATTGTTAATTTTATGCCTGCCAATTGAAAGAGATATCGCCATATGCTATGAGGGCAACACGCTGACTAGGGACAACACAGTGGACGTTCTCGCCCTAGGCCATGAAAACGGCTTCGAGAACCTCACGCCTCGGGCAGGCGAGCCCGGTTACAAGAGCCTCTACACGTTATGTCTCGAGGAGCTGAACCGAACCCTAACCACGGACGATAGATGGGGTTTACGATTCTTCGCCTACGACCATCTTACGTTGCAAAACCCCCGGGCGATCGAGGACATCGGCGGGTGGGATACGCTGATCCCGTATTACATGACCGACTGTGATACATATACTCGCTTGCATATGAAGGAATGGTCACAGAAGGACGCGAACTGCGGCGTCATCACAGACACCTCGGTTGCCTTGGACGATCTCCTTGCTCTGTATCGCGACCCGAAGGTCACGCCCAAATTCACCGATCCGAACCCGCCACCACCGCCCAAGGAGAAGGACAAGGCCGAGAAGCGTGACGTAAGCTCGAGAGACGAGAGCGAAACGCCGCCGCCGCCAGATATGAACGACCCCGTGGAATATTGGAAGGTCCTGCTCGGTGTGGCGGATTCCATGTTCCATTACAAGCACGGCGATCGGGGACGGAACACGTGGCAGGCCGGCCAGCACGGCGGGCAGGGAGAGCCGTTCTATTACGACAATGACGGCTTCACGAACGCGCTCGACGTCCTGACCGAGGCCGGAAAGGAAATATATCGGCGCAAATGGGGACACGGGGACTGCAACCTGATCGAAGGGGGTGGGCTGCAGTTCGATGATCAGTGGCGTGTTCTCCCAGATTGGTAATAACAATTCGTCGATTCATCTGCTTGTTTCTCCCCTGCTCTATCCTGTTTCTTGCATTGGGCGGTTGGTTGTTTCATGACGTGAACTGTGGCGTTCTGCTTCTGAGAGAAAAGTCGAAACGCGAGTGTAATGTTGGTGGATTACGTGTATGAAATGAGATGTCGGTATATAGGGATATATATTTAGGACGGTATCACAGACTGGGCCCCGTCGTTAGTCCAGTTTGCTTGACAGTGGGTACGAGAATAGGGCATGACGCGCACTACATATACAAAACTAGATAGTGAGGATATCGATCTAGAGTTGTTCAACGATTTTGGTTTGGAGATGAGTCCGAGGTACGACTACCCTGAGCGGTGGGGATCACTCGATCAAGACCTAATCTCGAATGGGGAAATAGACAGTTAGCAATATGTACGCTCGAGCTACTGTCGATAAAAGAAGAGAACTCTGAGTTATCACGTTACACACTGTCGCGAACCCTGTATATGCGATAGGCAATAGACTGTCGATGTACGAGGGTCTCTAGAACGCCTTTGTGGAGCTATTCTAACCATATACAGAAGTCTCTTTGTTGTGTGGTGCTGTCTACTTGTACGTGTGCTTTGCCACATTTACAAGCATGTTGGTACTTGAAATCGCCCAAGCCCGGCCCCAACGAACCATGACCAAAATGTCGACCTTCGGATACGGCGAAGAGGGAGCAGCACGTCTAGAACCCCCAGTCTAGCATCGTGTAGTTGTCGGGGATGAGCTGAATCCATTCCATTGCATTAGCTGGACTCTAAGAAGCACGCCAAATCGCGGATATGCAAAACGACAATGGAGTAGCCCTTGCAGAAGCCGTTTTTTGCATACGCAACATCCTAGTCGGACGTAGATCAGCCGCTTTAGTTTCACGCTATCGCCGTCGCAGTCCCCAATGCCAATGCTTGCCAACGTGTCTCGGCCGAGAAATCTACACATCTGTGCTTTGTGGGAGCAATAGATACAGTGCCTTGACAAAAGTCTCGAGCGACCGATCAGAAAAAGTAACTTTTTCAACATTGAATAACTTAACAACAACAGCGTTTAAAGATAAATAACTTATATAACTTAAAAACAGATTGATTTAAAAATATTATAATATTTTTAGTTTGTTTTTATTTATTATTTCTATTAAAATATTTTAAGTTAAAAAAACTATATATTTATATATATTTTTAAAAAAATAATAATAATAATAATAACAACATTTTTTTAAAAGTTCTAAAAGCACAAAAGCTACGTTCTATTCTCTTTTGTTCGAATATACTTTTTTCCAATTTTTTAACTCTTGTGTGATGCTTAAATATCGATCTTTGAAATGTGTGAGTTTTGGTGTAAAGCACACCTAAACTCCACCTGAGCTTGGGAGTTTTGCCCCCCCACTGTAAAACGGGGCAAGAGCTAAAACCCGAGGATCGTCTCCCACCCCGAGCCCGAACGGAGTAGTTCGGGGACGGTTTGGATCTCGGGCCTTTCGGTTATGACTATATAATCAATCTGGTTCAGGCTTGACATTGCTTCAGTTTAGAAAGTTAAGTGTTAGTAGGAAAAAAATCGAAATCGCGTATTATTTGGACTTTAAGATGGAAGTCCTTGCTGTTAGTACTTCGAAACCCAGGTTTCATGATGTCGGAGGCATCAAATTGTACACGGCCATCGTCCGTGATCCTTTAACTTCGTCCTCGGACTACATTGAAATAAACGAAACTGGCATCCTCAACAATAAGCCCGCAGTGCACGATGGACCTGTATATGTCTGTTTTGCGGAGCATTATGACTATTGGTGCAATGAACTTGGTGTTGACCGATCTTCCTGGGGATATTGTCACTGGGGAGAAAACCTAACTCGTAAGCCACCACCCAGTGTTAGCTTTTCTATCTCCTCTGGCACAGATCTAGTACCCAAGCCCTCAATCGCTGGGTCAAGCTCTACAATTCGCCTATGGCATGCAACAAAAGTACTAAATCTATATGGTGTAGTCCGGTTTAAGGATAAAGTGCAGCTTGAGGATGAGATTCATATCGGAGATATATGGAGAATAGGGAAGACGGTTAGACTACAAGTGTGGTGAGTAATGTCGAGTCCATTTCTTCCTACTTTAGTGAATACTAGAATGAACACCTCCTGTTCCGTCTACCGGCTCGGCGTCAAAGGAGCTATATGTCATCCCGAAACTCTTGTAGACCACACCGAAGGTACGATTGCTAACTTCTCATGTCAAAAGCGGTGCTCGAGTTCCATGTATGAAACTCTCGTGGCGCTGTGGTCAGAAAGACTCATGGCTCCCCACTCTCGCAAATAGTGGCCGCGTCGGCGCGTACCTGCAAGTCTTGACAGGTGGCCGAGTTTACCCAGGAGACGAAGTATCTTACGAGAGCTTTTCTGGCGACCCGTTGAACCTCGCCGAAATTACCCAGCTCGCCTTCGATAACTCGCTCAAGACGAGGGATACGATCAACCTGCTCCTCAATCACGAAATGCTCATGCGTATGAACAAGTACCTACTCGGGAGGAAGGTAGCCACCATGGATGATAAACAAAGGGAAGGTCGTAATGCATGGAAAGGTTTCCGCGATCTGCGTGTCCGTCGCATCGTTGACGAGGGAGGCGATATCAAATCGTTTTATCTCAGTGCTGTAGATGGACAGCCGCTGGCGAATTACATACCAGGCCAGTTCCTCACCATCCGCCTCCCTGACGGCACGACTCGCAGTTGGACAATCTCTGACTGGGAAGACGAAGATGATCCGTCGTATTATCGTATTAGCATCAGGAAGGTCGGTGCGGCCTCGACTTGGATGCACGATGTCTGCGACTTGAATACGATTCTTTTAGCTCGCTCGCCAGCGGGGCGGTTCACCCTTGACCGCTCGTCCATCCTACGACCAATATACATCTCGGCTGGGATTGGAATTACGCCGATTCTTGCCATGATGAAGGCGCATGACAGACACCCGAATATGCAACTTCAGCCTGCCGTTTGGATACATGTGGCGAGAGATGGGGCAAATATGCCATTCCAGGATGAGACACCCCGTTTTGAAGGTAGGCCTTTTACCAAGGTGGTATTCTTCACCAAACCGAGACCCTCGGACATACAGGGGGTACACTACGATCGTTCAGGCCGTCCAGATATAGAAGCAATGAGGGAGATCGTCGGTGCCCCCTTCATCTGGGAGCCCCTAGGCAGTGGCAAGATGGAGTCGGAGGGGAAGTTTTCCTCAGCCTCAATCTGCGGGCCTCCCGAGTTCGAGGCGTCGATGAAAGAATACCTGAAGGACCTAGGATTCATGCCGCCGTTGATCCGCAGCGAATCTTTCTCGGCCTCGGGCGTGGCGCTCGGCGACGTGGAGCGGGCAAAGGTCCGCTTCACCAAATCCAAGGTGTCGGCAACTTGGACAAAAGATAAGCCGATGTCGTTGTTGGAGTTAGCCGAGTCTTTGGGGTTGACCCCGGATTACGGCTGCCGCGCCGGCGCATGCGGGAGCTGTGCGACAAAGCTGACATGCGGCTCCGTTTCGGGTGGAATCCAGGCTGATGGAACGGTGCTGACATGTTCGGCCACGCCTGCATCGGAGGAGCTCGAGCTCGAGCTCTGAGCGACAATGTTACTCACATACCTACTTACATAACTTATGAGTTGCTATGAATACTAGTCCTATAGCGTGGTGTACTGTACCTACCGGCTCTACCGGTTGTTTCTGTAGATCTTGTTGGATTCTACGTTTGATCTACAACAGTAGCTTTGCCGATTATGTTGATGGTTGATTCCGACTCTGTCTAGTACTCTGTTCCTCTATCTTCTGTTCACGGTCTGGGATCTCCGATTGACGTCACGAACCATCTCCTTGGGCTCTCTTTGTCATCAGCATTGGGCGATCATGGCACCGTCGTCTTTGATTACGTGGTTCATCAATCCCAACTGGTAGGGGGAAAAGACATGGATCCGTTCAAGCAGTTACAACTAGATCCGAAGAAACCGAAGTCATCATGTAGCTAACTACTATTACTACAGTAGAAAGGACGACATTGTTTAATGAGTCTCAACACAATGACGGCATTGGTTAGGAGGGCCGGAAAGGGCTGGAAATTATAAATAGGTAGCGAACAGTACGATGGACTTCAAGTTTTGCTAGGGGGCTTAGTTTAGGTCCTAGGAGCCTTCCAGCTACACTACTTAGAGCGCGATGCTTTGATTATAGTACAGTACAGTGTCTTGACTATCTCGAGCTAGTTAGCCAACTTGTCAAACACGTGGTGAGCATCGGCCTAATCCGCGTCCGTGTCTCGGCACGACGGCACATCTGACTGGCGGAACCACATACCTATCAGGGTAGCCAAGACTGGGGCCAAGCTGCTGTAATGAAATAAGAGAAAGTTTTGCCATTAATGCTCCGAACTCAAGCTTATATGTATGACCTAAACCCGTTTATGGCTATCTCGAGCATCTAGCTACATTCCCATGTCAGCCCAGCCCATTGTCGTTCAGGAATACTTGGGCTGTAGCATACCTACCTTAACTATCGAGATGACAGGCCTCAATGCCTACTATGTGGTGGCATACATATGTATGTACAGTTGTCTCACAGTACGCTAGCTCCCTTGGGCACTCCGGTTCTTTTACTGCAGATAGACTCACGGCCTAAGATGTTTTACCTACAGTGCCGTACATGTGTACTGATGACGCTCTGATGCTGCTGCTAGGGCAGAGTGGGAAAAAATAACGAGAAAAGGGGACACTAACAGGGTGACGAAATGGGTTCTGCTCCATTACTTAATCACCTACTTACCTACTCACAGTGCCAAAATGCGGTGAAAGAGGCTGGAGACACTGCTAGGATATATTCGCACATACAAATATACAGTACAGTACATATATGAATAACCTTGTGTAGTGGATATCCTGTAACAACGGCCTTAAACTAGTTCTGATCGCCCGAAGCTAGCAACCTCTAGAATTTCTAGAAGCGTTGGCACATCATTATTAGGCAGTGGTAGCGGCAGGCAAGGTAACCAAGATCGGGTGCCACAGCGGCGGGATCGAGGTTTGAGTCATGAGTAACTACGAAGGCCAGTAGCAAAGTAGCATTCCCTCAAGCCCTCTGTGCTTTGTGCATACGTACGAAGGCCCGGCTCTACCTGTAATGCCTCCACACGTGGAGCAGCAGATGCAGGAACAGCACAGCCCGTTACACTACAATCCGTCCCAGACACCTTAAGACGGAAACGATACGAAGCAGCGTTCCCAACGACATGGTAAACGGTCGACTAGAGTTCTGACACATACTCGGTAGAACGTCGAGCAGGTGTCTCTATTCGATGACGGCCGCAGCTTTAAATAGCCGTCTGGCTGCCCAGCTACCTCGTAAAAGGACATGTTGGTATGCGCAGCACCCAGTCTGCTGTGGTGCCGAGGCGTTTGGTGATTCATGTTATCCCAACGCAATGACCCGTCGAGGTGACCAGGTGCCATCGATGCGACTCTCGTGCAGCAGGCCGCCTACCCAACTACCGCTACCATGTACCGATCTAGCTAGACGGCACTGTACGATGTAGTATACGATGTACGATGTACGATGTACCTCCAGACCCTGTCATATCGACGGAACACACTGTAGGTACTATCTGTACATGGCATCGCACGGCTGCTACCAGGACGGAGTGGGGGCGGGTGAAGATTGGACATGGCCACAGTTAATTTCGCCGCAGAGCCCGCGCTCCTTCAACATGAGAAAAGAAAAGCGACTAAGTATTCCGGTACAGCTGCGGAAATTGAAGACATCGATTCCACTAGCGTGGGGCTCACGCCGTCGAATCATTCTTGCCGGACACGACGAAGTCGATGCTTTTTGTACAGTCTCTCGAAACCGTCGAGGGCGATACCCAACAAGGTAGATTATCTGCATTCTGCTCGCTCGAATGCGGTCTAGTGCCCAGTTTCGCAGTGGCATCAGTACCGCAGTTCATAGTGTAAGTTTCTTTGCATGAAAAGCCCGATGGCTAGGTCCTGGCTAGGTTTGTCCAAGGGTACCCTGGCATCCCAGTGATCTGGTACTTGTAGTCAGGCCTCTGCAATGGCGGACATAGCAAAACCTGACCTCGATAAATACGTCCATGTGTCCGCGACGGCATCTACTTAGCCTCCCTCCTGCTCGCCCTCCCAATGTAGTCTATATCGCAGTATCTTATCTTATAAACATCTCAACTTGACTTGTCGCCGGCCGGACAGAATCTCTTCGTTCTATTCAACCTTCTATTCTTGTCTTCTTCTAAGTCGAGACGTCCGCGTCTTCATCTGCACATCCCAATTTTCACCCTCTCTCGGCAACACATCTAGGAACATGTGTGACTATACTCAAGTAGGTGCTGATTACCCTTGCCATGGAGCGTCTTTCTTACATTTTCTAGATTGAATACAACTGCCAACACTTTCGTTTTGTCGTGTTGAGGTGGTGTCCCAAATACGAGAGGACGTACAAGCCGTGTGCACCAAATGTGACACATCTGGAAGTGAGGTAATTGCGGCATCCTGCTCTGCCCTGCCTCCTACATAACTTGCTAACATGCTCCTAGAAATGACGAGTTGTGCTGTATGTTTTTTCTTCTTGGGATTCTTTATAACAGCGATCTATCTGGGCACTGTTGGCACGTCTGGTGCTTGGCCAAGCCACTACGCTTCATCTACCACATCAAAACAGAAGGTGGTTACTGACATCTTGCAGCGGACTGCCGACCACGGTCTTTGCCACCATGGGAGCATATGATCAGGAGAGGTCATAATCACGGACATGCTCCCTGCGTTTAAACGTTGCATCTTTGCTTTTACCACGGGCTTATTATCGAACTACGACCGCACATAAGCCGGCTTTATGACACACGAGTCGGAGTTTGATTTTCGTTACGATCATTACTAGAGTACATAAAACAGGGCAAACACCATACTGCCGTGGGTGCAAGCCCTCATAGCCAGCTTGGGTCACCGGTGGATGGGCTACATAACTTGGGCTGGCGTGGAGTTTTGGGTGTTAGGGTTGGTTGGCTAACTATGGACAAGAGGTGTATGGAGCTATGATGCAAATTTTATATATTGAGGCATTTACAAATAAACAGAAACCAGTTTCAGACAATTTCCAACCCTAAAGCTAGCTAAAAGCAGCTCCAGTAGTGTGTGGGCGAAAGAAGCTATCGCGTATTCTAGCGGCGGCCCAACCCGCAGGCACGTCCAAGAGTGCCAGACATGCCAAGTAAGCCCAGCTTGAGAGCATATTCCAACGCCAAGCAGTTGCCTAAGGTGAGAAGAGAACGTGTCCTACCTGACGTTCAACCAGTGGACGGACGTGGGTGGCCGGGGGGTCCAGCTGGGGGGTTCGTCTCTTCGCAACTTGATAAGAACCTTGGAAGTTTGCAGATCTGTCAGCCCCCGCTCTCCCGGTTATCAAGGGTACAACCTGTCAGGGCACGGGATGGCCCAGTAGTTTTACAAATTAATTCCCTATTTTAACCGTTTTGCTCTATGCTTTTTCCCCATCAAGTCGAACGCTCTCGTGCCAACAACAATGCGTTCCACGCTGGCTCATGACAGCTGAGATGTTACGTATTGCCAATGCATGTGTACCTTGGCTGTCTCAGCCAGTCGTATATCCTGCTTTTCACCATTCTTGGGCCAGTCGAGGAGATGGCACTCTGTGTAGCCAACGGTCCTGCATATAACCCGCAACCCGCGAAGTTACTATCCGATCTGGGTAGCCGAAATCGGCACAACTTTTGTGCAAGTAGTACTGGTAGTAGTACTATACTACTACTACGTACAGTACTTCACAGGTTCCTTCACAGGTTCCTACCGTACATAATGATTCTGCGCTGCTGACTGCGGGGACTCGCTTGCATCAGAGCTTTCCAGTCAGTTGCAACGAATTATGCGACGAATGACTTGCGTTACCCACTTGTCAGACCGGTCGCCAATAGTAGTAGCTGATTCCTTGTGCCATGAGGCGTGACGGCCCTGCCCTAATCGCGTTGTAAAGAGCGTCATCGCCGATTTTGGTCACGAGTATTTCGGTCCATGCTGGGGGGACGGAGAACGTCAAGAATACAACTCTCCATACTTACAGTACACACATCCCAGCTCCTGTACAATTTCGTCACGAATTTCTCGTTTTCGTGCGCAGTTTCATCCGCGAACTTACCGATTGAGAAATATAAGGTAAATAAATAAATAAATAATACATCAGCGCCTTAATTTTTGAGGGAAAGATGCCCAATGCGATAGCAGCGTGGACGGTATGACCTGCGACTTGTGCGTGATATGATGCATGTTTTCTTTCTGCGGTGTTTTGGATAGCATCTGCCGTCGAAACAACGATTACTTCACCGCCTACCTTCCGAATTGGGCATGTCCAGGATAGGTTGACGCATCTCGCTTGGGCATACTAAACCTATGATAGCTCGAATAGATGTTTCAATCCAGTCGAAGTAGGTATAGTTCTCACGCTGACGTGACAGAACTCGGGTTCCTTGCCGAATGATCCTTCGCTGTTCTTGCCCAACCCCGACCAGATGACCTGTGTACGTATGTCAGGTCAGCATGATTGCAGCCGGCGACATGCATATTGTTGAATAGGGGACCAGACACATTCCAGCTGACCCGGCTTATACTGTCATCGTTATACTCATTGTTGTGATTGTCATCGGCATCTCTCATCTTCGTTGGTGCGCCAGGGTGCCTAATTTCCTGCGGGAAACAAGTCGCTAACCATTTTCCTTGGCCGATCCCCTTGCACTGTTTCGTAGCTAGTGGATATACTAATAATAAAACACGTGGCGAAGCGGCAATATGAGATGCATACAGCAACATTATCTCCCCAGAAATCTAAACAACACGCGACAGTGGACCTTGCGGACAGGTCCGATCTAGGGGCCACGAAAAAACGCATACCTGATGGATACCATATACGGGAAACACATGCATCACGCCAAGGGGAGAACCCGTCCAATCGGTGTTCGGGTTTCCGAAGTTCAAGGATTGGAGCTTATCGGAGATTTTACAGCTACAGTCACAAATCGGGTCTCATGCAGTGCGCTGTAGACCGAATAGGTCGTGAACCTCTGTCGGTGGATATAAAGTAAGCAGGCCCCCCAGGTTCACATGAGTGGTGTCACATACCTTGAGGCGGGGCGGGAGGAGTCGAGGTCGCATCAGTACGAGAACAACATCAATCACTTACCGGTGGATAGCTCCCCAACGAGTCATGAAGGCGTGGTGGGCACATGGTTGAAGGCTCCTTGTGTCCGTTGCTCACCGACTCCACTCGGTGAGAGTTGACACTCGGATCGCCCGTTGGTTTGCTTTCAAAGCCCCAAGAAATGATTTCATCGGTTCCGGTTCATGCAAATTCAAAAACCATCTCTGGCGATGACCGTGGTTGTAAGATATCACCCATAGCTGGCTGGTACAGGAGGCGGCGATGCAGCCTGGCCAAGATAAGCACTCTCGCTGTGAGATTACTCAACATGTTTCAGAAACTAGTATAAGCAGGTTCACCTTTTACTTTTTAACTGATAGTTCATTTAATACGCTCGGTTAGTAATATGGGTTTCATTTATTGCAGGAAATGTTTCAAGTAGCATATAAAGTTAAACGTGCTACTTGGAGCTACACAGCCACGCTGGGATAATGGAAAAAAAAAAAAAAAAAAAAAAAAAAAAGCTCACCGTGCCCAATGGTGATACAGCTGTTATTCACGTGCATTATTTTCAATCTAACAGCAGAGCGCCTCCTCTTATCTAACTCCGCCAATATGCTTTGATGTTTGAAAATAGATACCCTCCTTCTAAGCTGTTGTATGTCATCAATCAATGTACGTATTGAAGAGAAAGAAAGAAAGAAAAAAAAAGTGTTAAGATACCTCAGCCCATACCGACTTCAGCTACACTTGCATGAGACTTTATGACCACTCACAAGCAGCAAGGCGGGAGCTAACAAGCAAAAGCTCCCGCCTCAGTTCCAGCCCCTTGAGACTTCGGATGGAATTGGACGCCACAGCCGGGACCTGCGGTGCCTATAGGGTTAATAATAATACGCCACTCGCACGATCCGCCCCAGATCGGTTGGTTAGAGGTAGGTGGCGTTTCTGATTATAAATCGGTACCTTAGCAGGTATTTCAGTACGAGGCTTAACCAGAGTCTGCAGACATCCGCCGAGGGGCGTGACGATGGCGAAAAAGAAGCTGTCCGCACGGCCTCACCCACAGATGGTGACAAGACGTCACTCGGAGCATGTAACCCTCTTACTACTGTATCTTCACCGGTGGTCTATACTATGTTTGGATTCGCCGCCGGCCGTTGCTGCGTGTCGCACTAGCCACGCAGGCAGGAAGCGTATTTCCCGCGCCCCAAAGCACTAGGCCGAGAATAGTGTCACAAATGAACGAAGAACACAAATTTGCGTACTTCTGGCCAATCCCATCAGAGCAGTCCGTTCATCAGCACCCACAGCAAAGAGCGGAGTAGGCATCGGCTTTGTTCTGACAGGAATCGGGAAGTGGGAGTCTGGGGGCGGCAAGCAGCATGGTTATGTTGTGACACACAAGTCAGGCAGTAACACCACAATACTCCTGCAGATAGACGGTGGAGGCCTCTGGTTTACCATGAAGAGACCACCTCGTTTATCACATTGACCCGCCCGAGTAACCTCATTGGAAGTCAGGATTGCCAGACTACGTGCGTTGTCAAGCAACTGCGCGACACCCGCAGACCAGGACGCCATCTCTGTTGTGTCGTAGAACCTCTCCCCCCTTCATCATTCCCCTATCTCACCATCATATCCCCTTCTAGGCAGGTGAGGAAACAGGTGATTGATAACAGATATCCCTATGAGAGGCCGAGACCCGTGAGATGTATCCGATGAACTTACACATCCAGGTCGAGCCGTCCCGGTAAAGCGTGTTCTCGCATATATGATCCCGATAATGATACTGTAGCGCAAAGTATCAGATTAACACAGGTACCCTCTGAAACCGGACTTGGTGGACTTAGAAAAATGATGCGAATAATAACTAAGAGCTTTGTTTGTTTGTCTCTATATGCTATTAGCGAAATATCTGCAATGTCATGAACGAACACTCATACAATCAAATTAAAGAAAAAGTGCAGAAAACTTGAAAATAGTCTCAACATCATACAGAAGCGGAAAAGAACCCCAAAAACGCACTGATCGCCAACCCGACCAAATGCGTGGGAGACTAGGTAGTCTTCGTGGAGTACCGACAACGAGCGAATAGGCGAGATATTAAGGGGGGGGGGGGTTGTCAAATTTAATGTCAGCATTTTCGACTGGTTTGCCACAGCTACCGAATAGCTGGAACCCACATCCAAGACTGGGACCTGCATATCATGAATATAATCATATGAGCGGGAAGCTGCAGCTCCAAGTTGACCCGTGAGTTACCTGATCATTTAAAATAGCTGTACAAACGCGAGGAGGTAGGAGGACGCGAGGTCAGCAATTTGAAGCGGGGCTATTCACACATAAAGACTGTAGATCTCCCGCCTGGCAGAATAGGCGAGCACGAGTATCCATAAACCAGGTGCTCCGAATAGCCTCGCCTCCAGTTGCCGATTTCGCTTCCCCTTGCCGACCTTGCTCTATCGGATAATGCGGCAATACGCGGGCAAGCTGGGAACTGAAGTCTCGCACAGAGTCTCGCGCTCATATGACAATATACATGATATGCAGGTCGTGGTACCGGAGGCCTCGGATGTAGGTCTCAGTCCCTTCGTACGTGTGTAACATTGAGAACAGCCCTAGCTTGGGCAGGAAGCATCTCTCTAGCCTGGATAATACGCGAGACGAGTGCATTTGTTGATTGATGGACTCACTGTTCGTCTATGACAGGTCAGATCATTGTACAACTCGATACGATTTCTGAAAGTCCTTCTGTAAAGCTCTGGGAAATGCGAATCCGATTGTTTTGTTTTTTTTTTAGTTTGAGTTCGTAGGTGACGGTGCTCAGAAGGATAGGGCATTTGGGAATATCTTCGCAGGTCGGCTTGCCGTCCATTGTAATCATGATACATTAAATGCCACCTGCCCTGCGATATGAGATGACTTTGTTGTCTCTCAATTCCCTCTTCCTTCAAACATGTGTCCTACTAATCTTGATGCGCAGTCGTGTCACTATCACAATCTCTTTGTGAAGGTGTGTAGGCCACCAGCAACAGGCCAAGGACTGACAGTCACAAGGCACACGCAGACAGGGAGACCTTTGTGTAATGTAGCCAAAATATCCTATGAAGGTGTCCTAGACCCCCGTGCAACAAGAGTCTACTGCCTGCCAGACGCAAAAGGCTTATAGCACGACTGACTTATAACTACTGATATACATAATATGTAGGTCCTGGTTTCTTGGCATGTGTGACATAATTGCAAATTTGTTGATAGATGAGACGTGAGAATAGAGGGTATTCCTATTCCCTAATTACCACGGGAATCTGCGCGCCAGCATGTTGAATCCGTAAAATTGTCATTCATTCTCTTAACACCTAGGTAATTAAAGGCGCTTCGCAACGCTGTGTCACCTCCAAAGCCAACATGGCCATGAGGGGCTCCTAGAGCGGTGAATTCTAGACATGTCGACGGGTGGTTTATCCAGGCTCTATACTGCGACCAGCTAAAGGTAAATATACATCCTCTCTTACTCCAATATTCCTACAGCCTTCAGGCCTTACGAAATCATATTCTTATGGGAGACATTGGTAGTAGTAGTCGTTCAGTTTCGTGCAGGTTCCTTGCGCGCATGTCGTTGCGCCGGTCCAGCCTATACCACCACTATGGATCGATGTTAGTAAGTGGCTTTTATACTATTTGAAGACAATGGACGGATGGAAATACGCGATTTCCACTCTATATAATAAATGTATCGGCGTGGAAATAGCTTACCATTGGCCGTATAAGGCTGCGCCCGAACCTGAGGTGGGAGTCGGCGAGGTAGTCGTGGTTGTAGTTCTCGTAGACAATGTTGTCGATGTGGTCGTCTTTGTCGAGCTGGTAGTAGACTTTGTCGATGTGGTACCAGCCGTGGTTGTTGAACCCCCAGGGTTCGAACCTGAGCCTGAGCGATATAGGGCAGGGCCAGGAATTGTGTAGCTGGTGAAAGGTGCGTATGGGTTGAATAGGATACCACTACATCATCGAGGATTAGTAAATTCCAACTTGGTCCAAAGGCAATACCCTGAAGAGCCGTGTAATCATGCAATGGCCGAAATAGCACTATTACATTGCCTTTTTGGCTGTAGCCGAAAGCGGAAAAGCGCTCAGGACAATACTTACGGATCAGTGGATTTGTAAAGGTTGATGCCCAATGTTCCTTCAGGTTTGTCGGTACCCGAGCCTGTTATAGCAATATTGAAGCATTGAGGGTAGTTTTGGGCGCCGTCTAAAATAATTAGTTAGTACTGGGTAGATACCTAGATAGTGTGTACGATGGATATCTTGGGGTGTCCCGGAATGCAAAGCTTCTGATTTAGATATTCTCGCATTTAAGTTTTGCTCATGTGTGTTTAGAGGATCTCGAGCCTACTTACTCGCAGAGGAGGCGCCATGCAAAGCGATGACTATGAAAAGACTTAGGTTAGTATGCGTTGTATAATAAAATGCGAACAGTATTTAGAAGTGTGCAAAGCCCAGATGTTTAGATACTAAGCTAAAAATGCTCCTCGTTCATCACGAATGATAAATTACGCAACGAAGAGAAGAATTTGAAAGGGGATAGGTTTACTTACTCTCATGACGAAAGACGTAATTTCCGGGAGCAAGCGTCGACGGCACTGTGGTCGTCCACGTGCTGTTGTTATCGATCAGTTTCCCCGAAGCCCATTTCGAGGCGCTTGCGTCCCAACCCTCCTCAGAGATCTTAACCCATTTTAACGTAGTCTTGTCGGCCGCTGCGCAGTCACCGTTGCAAGCCGCTACGTACGTGAGGACTGGGCCAGTGTCATGCGGCCATAACGTCCACTGGAACTCAACGCTGCCGCCGGCCTTTACAGTTGTTGTTTTGCTGGCCGGTTTGGAGTTTTTATGGCAGTTGATATCAGAGGTGCCGTAGTTGTTGGGTTCCACGAACCCGTTGTCCAAGTCCTCCGCATACCAAGCGCTGATCGCAGGCGGGGTGCCGCCATTCTTGATTACATAGTAATAATCAAGTAGGAAACCCTGATTCCAGGTGCCGTCGGTCACAAATCCCGAAACCGTGCCGTGAGCATGTGCTACCGCAGCGCAGGCGGCAGCAAGTATGATGGACCGCATCCTCACTACTAGCCAGAGAAGAGATTATAAACGGCTATTCGTGAATGAAGATGCCTCAAACAATCGGCCGCACGTATAGATAGAAGCGAAAGACTTCGATAGGCTGGATACGTGAGGAAAGCATGATATACGGGGCGCAACGATTATATTTAAGTTCCCTCTAAGATGTTACGGAAACACCCAGTCAGCGGTGGCGGGGTCTGGCGTCTGACAACCACGAGGCCCTACAATAATCACAAGACTTGAAATCGTGAAGGATATTGGTGGAATTTCACCGTAGAAGAGCCAGGCGCAAGAACCGTAAGGAGGCGCTTCTTTTCGGGTTGCCTTTCTGGTGTTGGACATGATCCTGGGTGTTGTTAGCCAGATGTTAGCTTGCTTGCGTGGACTTGGGCGTGTTAGCGCTGGCATGAAACCACAATCCCTTGCGCGCGTGGGCCATTTTACGCGAGATGGCCACGGCTCTCTCCATGTTTTTCTCCGTCGCCGTCGTTTCATACCAGGTGTTACGGAAGAAGCCGAGAAGCGCTCAATGGATAACCCGTTGCTCGCGCAGAGAAATAACTTCCCAGTGTCAATGAAGTATCCTGCTACACATAGATCCTTAATTTCCGGTGAAATACACAGAGTTGAGGAACACGATAATAGCTTTGTGTAAGTCGCTTGTGTAGTGTAAGCTGTTATACGGTTGATTCTCAGCTTACTCTTGGCAGGAAACTAGGCTATCGCTTCCGCCACGAAAGGAAAGACTCCCTCCGTTCCGGATCGAGATACATCAGCGACGGAGGCGGTCCGAGATCTCCGGATCTGGGCCGGGAAGGCGAGCTATTGGATTATGTAATGCATCGTCGCACATGGCAAAATGAAATTAGGAGCGTGAGCAATGCAGAGAAACGGGTCATGAATAGAACAACTCGAAAAGAGCCCTGGAGCTAAGCTGAACCCCCCCACCGCCGGCACACCACCATCGACAGTTATACTAAATTAAGGATACCGACTCTGTGAATAGGTCCCGTAGAAGATACACTAGACTACGTCAGCTTGTACACTACGCACAGACGCAGCTAATCGAACCGAGCACCAGCCCAGCGCACCATAGCGTAAGCAGATCTCGGTAACCCATCCGTATATCATCCCCTCCGTGTCCCCTCCCGGAGCCGAGATGGCGAGCACAGCAGAGCGATACCAGGCACTCCTCCGGTGGGTCGAGGCCGCCGGCGGACGGCTTCATCCTGCCGTTGAGATCTATCACGATGAGGTCACCAAAGCCTCTTTCCGCGTCAAAGAAGCCGGCGAGCTCGGGCTGGATGAAGAGATCGTGTCCCTTCCGTTGTCCTGTTCCCTTTCTTTTCTCAACGCCATAGCCGGCCACCCGAGCATTTCTACGGCGTTGCCCCCTGCCATCACGGCGCCGCGAGATGAGAGCCACTTTCCGACCGAGTTTCTGAGTAACGTGCCGCCTCACGTCATAGGCCGGTTCTTCCTCATGCATGAGTATCTCCGTCGCGAAGCCTCATCGTGGTGGCCGTACATCAGGACACTTCCTGCCCCTGAGCACATGACGAGCATAATACCGGTCGTATGGCCTACGAGCGATGTTGAATTCCTGCGCGGCACCAATGCCTACGTAGCAGTGCAAGAGATCCGGTCGGCTCTGAAAAAGGAGTACAAGCAGGCTATGAAGTTCCTGTCCGAGAGGTCCCAGTACGATTACACCCGGCCGCTGTATCATTGGGCGTACTGCATATTCACTACAAGGAGCTTCCGCCCGTCACTCATCTTCGCGGATGCGGCGTCGCTTTCCTTGCCTTGTAAGATTGACGACTTCTCCGTCCTATTGCCCGTCTTTGATATCGGCAACCACTCACCGCTCGCCAAGACTACCTGGGTAACCGACGAGGACTCGCGCACTTGCACGTTGCGTACTAGCCAGCCGTGTTTGGCGGGACAGCAGGTCTACAACAACTACGGGATGAAGACTAACGCTGAGCTGCTTCTTGGCTACGGCTTTGTTTTCCCGGAAGGCGAGGACTTCCACAATGACTACGTGCATATCAAAACAAAAGCCAACCCCGCAGCCGGTGATCTGAACGCGTCACACATCGTCGCATTGCGCCCATTCTCTCACCCCAGCTCCGTGATCGGGCGGTCGAGGCTGCTGGACCCGGACCACACCTCTTGCTTACCTTGTCTCTCGCATTTTCAGGACTCGCTTGTCGCTGCTCTTTATGAGTCCATTGCTGGGCAACACCATGATACCTCTGATGTCAGTTTGACAGAGATCATGAGAGGCGGGATTCCGCCGCAGCTTCTGGAGGAAATCATCGATTCTCTGGGCACGAAGCTCAGTATAGATCTAGAGGAGATCGAGCTTCATGACCCGCCTTACGAAGCAACAAACCAGAATCAAGAGCTGGCTCTGCTCTATAGAAGTCAGTGCAAGAAGGTACTAGATCATGCGCTTGCTAGTCTGTCAAATGCCGGACCGTGAGACCTGGAGGCTAAGTCTTTGCCCACCACAAGTCCGATACTATTAACGGTCATGGAATGAACCCCATTGTAACTAAAGCTGTGAGATCGTACAATGATTAGGTATGACAAAGTAAAAGCTCGGGTGGAGGGATTAGAAATAAAAGGCGCAACTACAAATCCAAACTCCAATCTACGGGTATCATATCAATGCTGGCCGTCGTCCTATTTACCCCTCAACACGTGGTCCCCTCGATATCATTAGTTCGCCTCATACCCTCCACCGCTTCCATTTTTGGGAGAAACAACGGATACCAACCAGGATCGTACAACGCCAGGCCGCCGAAAGAACCAAAGCATAGTTACTCATGCAAGATACCAATCAGTTCGGCCGCAGCCAGGCGATAACCGACTCTGGCAATGTGGCCATGTGCTCGTTCAGCAAATCTAAGCAGGCCTTCGAGGCTAAAACACCAAGTCAGTCATGACGATTCATTCTTCCATGCTGGGTTAGACTTACGCCGCAATTTGCTCACGTTCCCGGAGCTCAGCGCAGCGCTCATCCTCGCCGAGTTGTAACATCCAAACTTCTTCTGGAGGGCGAGCATCCGCATCCATAGTCTCTCGGGGTCGCCATCCGTCCCTTCCTCTAGTGCCTTGACTGATGCCCTTCGTCTGTCGATGTCTACCGACGAACGCATCGAGTTTGGCGATGCCGATCTCGATCTGATGCTGCGGAGACCGTCTATTGGGCACATGGGCTCCGTGGATGGCGCCGGCCCACTGGGACAGGGCGTGATGGCGTCGATGTCGTCTATCATTCTGACACTAGTATGATGATTGGGTTCAGGCAAGATTCAAACACACGTGACGTCCGAGTCTCGTGACCAGACGAAATAGTGATATTCGTAAGCCTGGCGATTCTTTCTCTTGCTCTTGCTCTTGCTCTTGCTCTTGCTCTTGCTCTTCCGAGAGTAATCGGTCTTTGACGCTGTATATAGTTTACGGGTGAATGGAAGAAGAAGAAGACGAAGAAGACGGCGACGAAGAGCTATGATATGGAAATCAGGTTGTCCGAACCAGGAGGATAAATGCTTGGGGAAATAGCAGGCTTATATCAAACACCAGACAGACTTCACAGTGACGAATGCTACCCATTTCCTGGGAACCAACCGGGAACAACCTGGGAAAGTGGTCACCGGCGACGGGGAACGGCGCGGCTTTTCTATAGAATGGAGGGGACACCCCAGGCGTAGATCCATACCCGGGTTTAAAAAGCTTAAATGGGTGTCAGTTCAAATAAGCAAACCAGGAAAAAGGAACAAGGCAAAAAGGTAAGGGAATAAATCATAGGCTAGTCTCGGTATAGGTAGATAAGTATAGATGCCCGCCCACAATACGCTGCACCGCAGCATGTCACCCCAGAATTATCGGCGTGAGGGTTGCATTAGCGCTGCGATGGATGGATGGGATGGATGTGATACCTCTCCACGATGAAACCAACCCTCATATGCCCAATCAGTCACTCGCCCTACCTCTGGCGGTGGGGTTATGTCTGGTCTTTTTGGCCCTGCGATCATGCTGTCGCATACAGTAGGTATGCGTGTGTACGTTAGGAGAATGAGTCAGTCGGGATAGCATCACGTACGCAGTGCCTACCTACACATACCTAATCGTGATGACATTGCATATGAAGCCTACTGTATACTCTGTGCTACCTACGATGTATTGTAGGTAGCGGGTAGATACCGTGCTGACACTTTCTACGAGAGACGATGACGGGTGATGGTTTTGCTTCCCACTCTACCTAACACACATAGTGCTCTACTTTTGGTTTACGGCGGCTTTCCTCGTGGGGATAATTCTACAGTAAAGTGTCAAGTACCGACGTGAATGACTTACGGGGCAAGAAGCAAGGGCTAATTAATCGTAGATGTACTAGGTTAATACCCCCAACAAAATTAAGGCGCAATATTCCAAGGACGTGGCGCTGTTTCTCACGTGCATCAAGTATACATACAATGTAATTCCCTACACTATACAAGCCGAGCAAGAAGCATACATACAGTAGGTAAGAGGAGAGCGGTAACGGACCCGTTTCATGCATCCTGCAAGCCATCTTGTTGTGGAAAACCAACACGTAACTCGTTCACTGACTAACTGACTGACTACCCTAGGCACCTATAACAGGGACAGGACGCTGCAAGAAAAACAAGACGAGAAATGGGTAGACTTGCCTATTTTTGACGATGCCTCGAACGATGTATTGCTTGGACGAGGGTTTCAGAGTGGACTGCTATTAACATATAGTACGTAGGCGGTATGGTATATAGGTAGGTAGCGAGTGAGCCAGCCAGGGGCTTGCCTTGCCGGCACTTCATTCCTTGCGGGCTTGGCTGTCTGGCTGGCTGGCTGCATGTTTGCAGATCACTCACTCAACTACCGGCACCACGCCATTGCTATATATACCTCCTCCAGCATCTGAATTGTTAGTTCGATACGAAAACCAGGGTATTACCGGGGGTATTAGCCAATCATAACATATATGCAATTATTAAAATCAAGGGTTCCTAGCCAGTTTTTATGGGTTTATATAGAGAGTCGTTCTAGGAGTCCATGTTATTTTGCTAGGGGGCCTAGTAGAAATCTATTCCTGATGTGGTAGAATACGGGGCAATTCTCGAACTAACAATTCAGATGCTGGAGGAGGTATAGGTTCTATACCAACTCACCAAGTAAGTATAGTATGGACTAGGTAGGTACTGTATGGACCATGGTAGGTAGGCATCAGAGGACGCCAAGCGAGCCGGTCACAAAATCGCCAATCGGCTCGCGTCTATGCGGGCGTTTATCGCTGGTCGTGTATCTATATCCAGTCTAGGGTGGGTGTAGGGATCCATCCCATCCCATCCCTCCCTTTCCTTCCTCCCACTCTCTTCCCCCCGTCACCGGGCCTCGGTATCTCGCGGTCTTTTCTGGTCATCGTTCGCTTTTCTTCACGAGTGATGCGATGCCCGTCGTAGTCCTGTGGCCTGATCGGTGCTACCTACCTGGGCTGATCTGTTGTGGGTGTGTGGGTGTTTTTTCGTCGGGCATAACCAAGTAGGCTAAGACTTACTTACAGCTTGTCGGGTTGTCGTCGGACCTTCGTACGGATCGCTGGCGACGACCAGTTCTCGTGCTTGGCAAAGGCCGGAACACCGAGGATGGTGCCAGCGCATGCTACTAGCTGAACGTTAGTTTTCTTCAAAGCCTTGCTCCGATTGTTCGGCATCGCGAGGCAGACTAACCCAGACCACTGCTTAGTCTAAGTACTGTAGGTACAGTACTTAGTAGCAGATGACGAATGATGGTATTGGTTCTGGATTTGCAAATGACGTCGCGTGCCATGCCATTTGTTCACCGTTAAACGCCTCCTTGCTTACCTAGGTACCTACTTCTACTTACATGACCTGGATACAGTAGTATGACCTGGATACAGTAGTATGACCTGGATACAGTAGTATGACCTGGATACAGTAGTATGACCTGGATACAGTAGTATGACCTGGATACAGTAGT
>MU383876.1:241501-317768 GCA_022495065.1 Xylaria telfairii
ATGACCTGAATACAAGTAGCACAGTATTGGAGCTCGGGCATCTGAGCCCGGATACCAGCGAAACCCAAACACTTGATTTCCTGGCAATTTGAGGAGCCACGGGGCATGCCCAGCAAGGTCCAGTATTGAAACCTGTCCAGCCTCGCTGTCGTGGTATACCTGCTGGATGTACTGTCTCTTCTATGTAGGGACCCGGATAACAGAGCAAGCATCCCCCAAAGATGGCGAAACCGGCAACGCTCGGTATGGAAACCCGAGTTCTCTCCAGCCATTCCACCCACTCATTCATCATAGCCAGCGTGTGTGATTACTCACGTGGCGTGTTGGTTTTGTATGGGGGATGGGTGCGGGGGTGGCCACCTTCGTACATACTGTATGTATGTAAGTAGGTAGCGTACCGCAATGCAGGTAGGTTTGTTTTGTGACCAACAGACATACATGGTAGTATACATCAGAAGTATAGTAGTATACATCAGAAGTATAGTAGTATACATCAGTAGTAGAGTAGTATACATCAGTAGTATAGTAGTATACGTAAATAGTAGTATACAAACATAGTAGCACACATACATAGTGTAGTATATAGTAGTATAAGTCGTGCTCAGGTAGGCAGAACGCAACACCCACACCGCCTCGGAATTCTTGAGCCCTGCGATGATGGTACTGTAGGATTGGGGTGAAGCAAGTAGCCGCCTTTACTATTACCCAAGTATCCCATATGTTTCCATGGAATACAGTAGTCTGGGGATGGCATTCTTCTTTATGCGAACCTTCACGTGCAAATCTAGTCAGAATGACCGGGTCCATCGTCCCTCACCCTATTTCCGCTTTCCAGATGTCTGTTCGTTCTTGTTTACACAACTCTGTGCCCGTATATGCATACAGTATTATCTGGACTAGGTAGACACTGCTTTCAAGCAAGCACGAGGCTATAGAACGTTGCCGAAAGACTCTCCCGATCGTGTCTCCATTCGCCTGCCTGCTTTCGGTGAAAGTGATCGAGGTGGTGCAGAACAACCCACTGGCATCCATCTGATAAAACCCGGTTGTTGCCTTGTACGTTACAGCAGACCCGTGCGTGAAGTCTCCACGGCCGAGGAAACATACCTAGGTTAGGTACCTACTGCCCAGCCTTACTCAAAATAACCTCTACCTCGCGTCAAGCGGCTGCACAGTATGTGAGCGCTACCTGTATATCTGTTTGCAGAGATGTATGCCATGAAGAATCCGGTGTGGCTACGCCAGTTACCCGTCTTTCTGCCACCTGCTTACTTACACCACCACATGCATCACGGACGTCGGCCATCACGGCTCGAATTCTTCCGCTCTTGTTGGGCGTTCGCCTGTCCGTCCGCGTCGGATGGCGTTCGGCTCGGCTTACAGGGAGGTATAGGCTGGTAGATGCGGTTCGTTCTAGATGTACAGTATGTGGGTGTGTATGCGGCCTCGTACAGTATGCATGTGCCCACATTCTCCTCTACAGTAAGTTCGGCTTGCTTGGCTTGGCTTGATTTTGGGCGCGGCGAAGATGTGCGTTCAGTTGCCTCCCCCTCCTCCGCCGCGCCGGACTTTGGTTGTGTACTGTAGGTATTTTCCCCGTTTTGATTGTTCATGTTTCATTCGTTTTATTATTATTGTTATTATTATTATTCCTTGAATTACCCTTCGCTTACTGCGCTCATCTTGTGATGTTGCTGTGCTTATACTCGTTGTAGGCTTGGCCCGAGAATCAATCGTATGACTTTGAACATCTAGCGGAGCTCATAATCGGCTACGCTTAGGATGCACTCGGTAGGGCCCTAAAATCCTGCTTTCCTCGTTACCTATTGATTAGCTCGTCCTATCATATCGGGTTTTATTTATATAAGTAAGTAGCTCATAGAAATTGCACTCTCCCATTCATAGTGAGTACGCCGCTTTGAAGCAACATGATGGTGGGGCAAAGGCAATTTGCTGTGTTATTGCGTCTCGCAAGCGCCTCTGGTGGGGATGACCATTGCATGTTCTCCCATCCTTATTTTCAATTGGAAGATGTCATCACAGCAACGATGGAACATGGGCATTCATTATCCTCTGCTACTATACATACTCGGTTTACTTGGCACGGACCTGCCTTACGCCCTACGCCTTGTCTAGACGGCCAGCAACAGTCTTCCAGTTGATGACATTCCAGATGGCACTGAAGTACTCGGCCTTCCTGTTCTGGTATTGCAGGTAGTAGGCATGCTCCCAAGCATCGATACCCATCAGGGGCACGTAGTTACCTGATACAGGATCTTGGTTGGCTCGGGTGACAACCTGGAGAGTTCCGGCTGCCTTGTCCTTGACGAGCCAGGCCCAGCCGCTGCCCTGGATGCCAGCCAGAGCCGTGTTGATTTGGCTGTGCAGGACCGAGAAGCACCCGAAGTCGCGGTCGATGGCGAACTGGAAGAGCCAAGTCAGCGCGACGACGACGACGATGATGATTCGAGTAAACAGAATTCGTCATGGCTACGTACCTTGAGAGCACCCTCGGGCGCGCCGCCACCTCCCTTGTTCGCCGGGGCCAGGTTCTCCCAGAATAGGCTGTGGTTGATATGGCCACCGCCGTGGAAGTTGAGCAGTGGCGCGAGAGTGGCGGCCTTGGACTGGTTGCCCTTGGAACTGGCCTCTTCGATCTGCTCCAAGGCGCTGTTGAGGCCGTTGACATAGGTCTGGTGATGGTTCTTGTGGTGCAGCTCCATGATCTTGCCTGAGATGTGAGGCTCGAGGGCACCGTAGTCATCTGCGGTCGGCGGGCGCAACTTGTCAGTCAGGCCGGATGAAAGGGAAGAGTGTCCTCTATCGCTTACAGGGTAGGTCTGGCAGCGTGGCCTTGCCGCGGACGAAGGAAGTGCCGGCTAGAGCTGCCGCGGGCTTGCCGGCGCGGGCGAGGGCGGTGGCTCGGCCGCGGAGTGTGCGCTGGACAGTGGTGATGATCATCTTGACGGCGTGACGGTGTGACGGTGTTTTTCAATTGGTCTGGGGGAACACAAGATCCTATGTTCCTGCGACAAAATTCGAGGTGGAATTGGTGGTGATACCGTTAGGGAGGGATATTCGACACTGACGGGAGCTCTGGGAATGATGTCAACAAAAAATGGAGAGCTCCCAGCTCCTTAGGTACCTAGCGTCGGTACGTCGGGGATATCGGCTGTTGTCGGATGCTCCGATGTCGTCATTTGCAATAAAAGCCTATGCGGATATACTGGATATATGCATTATACATCCGAGCTGCGATAAAGCGGAAGAGTGCCCCGCGCCAGGGCTCCACATCTAGGTAGATGCCCCGCAACAATGAAAGTCGCGTCTCTCGTGGTAGGTTGCTACACGTTATCTTATACCTAATGCTAGCATTGCAGCACTGCACCTGTAGCCTTTTCGTCAGCAATAACCCGCAATACCGCTACCTGCGTAAGACTTGGGTGTGGCATGATCGTGGATATCCGGGCATAATTGACCAACTATGAACCGTTGAGAGACGCTGTGGGCAACATGTCCTACTATGATCTAGACGCCATCTTGACCGACGCCGAGGTACGAACGATGAACCACCCTATCTCTCTGCTATTCACAATGCTGTGGCGTCCGAGGACTAACAGCCAGCCCCTGCCTTCTGCAGAAGGTGCCGTGCAAGTTCGAACTCGAAGTGGCCGAGCTAGGATATCTAGATAATAACCCGGCGCAGCCCCTGAAGAGCGGCACCACCATCGGCCTCCCGCTATGGCTGGCCGAGCTACTCGCCCTTGCCAACCAAGCCCCTAGCAACACCAACGAGGAGGCCAAGCCGTTTGTGTCGCTGAATCTGCCGCCGTCGCTGTCGAACGAGGTCATGTCGGCGCTCAAGGCCGACCCGCGCGCGGTGCCGCTGCGCGACCAGTCGCACAACTTCTACGGGCTGGGGACGCGCATGCTCGACCTATTCGAGGAAAAGGAGATCTGCGCCATCCTAAGGCGCACCTTCGTCACCAGGGCGGCGGACATCGCACTGCACGCGGGCAAGGCCGGGGCCACAGACGACATGGGTGTCGGCGCCGGCGAGGAGTTTCTGCGCGGACTGGAAGAGTGGGAGCGCCAGCTGTTCAAGAAGGCCCACGACGGGGCCAAGGGAACGAAGGAGTGGATGGAAGGTGTCAAGAAGCATTAAGATTACCTACCTACGCAGAAGAACTCTAGGTCAGTCGCCGACGTGGATATTTGAACACGTTTAGCTACACTGCTCTCCTCCCGAAGAAGAGCATACCTAGTAGCTAACAAAGTGCAATACGAACTCTACAAAGCACATACATCCCTGGTAGGCTCTTGGATTCAAGCGTCAAGTCCACAAGATGTAAAAGACCCAGTAAAATCAAAAGGTCTATGCATGATAATTGATTTGAGAAAAATGGTCATTTGATTTCAATTTTGGTAAATAATTCATACAGTTTGTTGATGATCCTAGATGCATAGATGTAAGTCCAGGTATACAGATACTGTGCGTAATACTGCATGAAAGTATGTGGTGCAGGTAGAGTTTAGCGGAGGAGCCACAAGCTAGCAAGATACAGTGGGGTCTTAGGTACCTAGGCCAGTAGGCTAATGATCAACGCGCCACTACCGATTGCTTGTTGCCTCAACCAACTTTTATTCTGTCGTCGACTCCTGCACCAAGCGCGATGCAGCGACAACAAACTTACCTTACCACGTAGATGAGAGTCTGTCGATGTGTTCTTTTGCATGTTGGCACTAACACCATTGCACTACAACACACGACGAGCACCGACGACGAACACCGCCACCGCCGACCATGTCCTTCAACCACGCCAACATATCGAAGGCCGATGCCGCAGCCTACTCGTCCTCGGACGACGATGGAAGCGACGATGACGGACTGGCCCGCCCATCCATAGACCCCCGCGACGACGAATTCCTCGATCACAACCCTCGCAAGCGTCGCAAGACCGGTCGCAACACGAAAGAGAGCGCCGCTCTGGGTATCTTTGGTTCGGATAGCGACGACGACGATGCGCCCAACAAGCGCTGGAGGGCGAAGAAGGACCTCCGACATAAAAACGTCGCATTCGTCTCTGCCGGCCAGGAAAGGCTGGATCAACACGCTGACGGAGACGGAGACGGAGACGGAGACGGAGACGGAGACGAAGGCGACGAGGACGACGATGAGGACGAGGGTAGTCGCGCTGGCCTGGGCGCGCAACGGGGAAAGGCAACACGCTACGAACAGGATGGAGAGGAGGACAAGGACGAGGACGAGGATGAAGACATGGCTGGCGTTGGGTTGGGGTTCCGTCCATCAGCAGCCGGGCTTGGGTTGGGTTGGGGCCGGACCTCTCAAACACAAGCCGCCCCGAACATATTCAATACCACCCCCAGCAAACCGTCAAATATCCTCAAGACAAACTATGACGGTAGCACGCCTCTGGGGAAGAGCTTCGTACCCACGTCTGCGAAGGAACCTGTTCTCAAGCCGAACCTCGCCGATAATGAACCACCCTCGGCGGCACAACCCCCCAAGTCGAGTGCCTTTGGCAGTGGCGGCTCCAAGGCGAAATCGTTTGCTGCGCGCATGATGTCCAAGATGGGCTATGTCGAGGGACAGGGTCTCGGCGCCAATGCCCAAGGTCGTGCCAGCATCATCGAGGCTACACTGCGTCCGACGGGCAACGTCGGTCTCGGTACCGTGCGGGAGAAATCCCAGCAAGAACTAAAGGAAGAAAAACGTCAGGCGCGCTTGCGGGGAGAGGACGTCCCCGATTCCGACGAAGAACGGAAGAGGGCCAAGCGCGAGAGGAAGAAGAGGACCGGAGATAGTGGCTCGGGGAGCGGCCTGAGCACGCCCAGGCGGGCTAAGCCGAAATACATGACTGTCAGCGACATCCAGAGAGCCGCGCCGGGGCTGCACATACCCGAGGCCTTCGCCCCCATCTTGGATATGACGGGGCGTGACCAGAAAATGTTAACGTCTGGTTCTGGCCTTCTAACCCCGACAGCAGGGGGCACCGAGCTAGTGGAACAGACGGAAGCTCGAAAACTAGCAAGACGAGCCCAAGGTGATCTCGCCGCCTTCGTAGAGGAATGGAAGACATTAGAAGAGAGAAAGGCATGGCTAGACATGGAGGCCCTTCAGCGCCAGCAAGAGGTAGACGAGCTAGAAAGTGAATTCTCCTCTCTCCAGATATTCTCTCTCGTCCTCGATGAGGTGTGTCATGCCGCACGAGACCAGGAGTGGGATCCTGTCATCTCAGGATTGAAGAAGGCCGAGGCCTCAACTTCAACTTATAACGAAGAACTATCTAGCATTGCGGTGGCTGGTATTCACCCCTTCCTCGCGAACGCTACTCAGGGATGGCAACCATTAGAAGACCCTAATCTGGGCAACTTTGCCACTGACCTCGTCGGGATCAAAAAGCTACTCGGTCTACAAAACAAAACAGCGAACGGAGGTGCAGTCACCAAATGGAATCACGGCGAAATAGATAATAGCTCAAACCATGTCCATATACGGTCGACTACGCCATATGAGAGCATGATATATAAGTTGGTCTTCCCCAAACTTGTGACCACCATATCACAGACCTGGGATGTCTACGACGCCATACCTCTTCTCGCCGTACTAGACAGATGGGAATCGCTTTTCCCTGCCTTTGTTCGCTCTCAGCTGCTGGAGCAGGTTGTCCGAAGACTCGAAAACGCCATCACGACCTGGAAGCCCAAGAAGGAGCGAAGTACACTGCCACACCTGTGGTTGTTCCCCTGGCTCCAGCATCTTCCCCCACATCATCTAGAGCCCAAAGGCACAGGCCTGGTCTCAGACGTCAGGCGGAAATACCGACAAATGATTGATACCTGGCAGTTTGACAGGGGAGTAGTCCCCGGCCTCAAACAGTGGCAAGATATCTTTCGTCCCTCGAAAGCACAAGATCACTGGAAACCTTTGGTCATGCATCACATCCTTCCCAGCATGGGCCGGTATCTACGCACCAACTTTCACGTGGACCCGGGCGATCAAGAGCCATATCTCAAGATGCTGCAGGGCGTCGTCAAGTGGGCAGACGTCATCTCATCCTCGATGATCGCCGAGGTTATCGTCGCTGAGGTGTTCCCCATGTGGCACGACGTGCTGTACCAGTGGCTCACGAGTAACGAGGCCAACTATGACGAAATCGGTGCCTGGTTCGAGTGGTGGCATGCCGACGTGTTCCCGCCCGAGATCGCGGCGCACCCGAGCGTGCAAGCCGAGTTCCGCCGCGGCACGGCCATCATCGAGAAGGCGCTCGAGCTTGGCGACGACGCGAAACGCGCCCTCCCCCCGCCAGAGAAGAACCCCGCGCGCCCGACGCGGGATGATAGGAAATCAAGGGAAGAGAAGCGGCCGAAAAAATTACCGCCGCCTCCTGTGCCCACAGAAGTCGTCGAGCCGACCTTCCGCGACGAAGTCGAGAGCTGGTGTGTCGACAACGACATCCGCTTCATACCCGTCCGCAAGGCGAACGAGCTCGGCAAGCACTACTTTCGCCTCACGGCCCGCCTCGACGGCAAGGGCGGCGTGCTGGCGTATTTCCGCGGCGGAGACGATGTCGATGTGCTCGTCGTCGAGTCCCGCAAGATCAATGGCGCATTCCGACGCGCAGAACGCGCGGAGTGGGACGCGCTCCTGGCATCGCTTTTTGAGGAAGTCGAGGGGCGGTAAGGAGATGGGTTATTTTGTACATAGGTATGTAAGGAGTGAGGGTAATGAGGGTGTAAGTTGAGTACGTAGGTCTAGATAGGGGATCTGTAGACTTTATTATTATAAATTATGGGAGCGAGGAATCGATTTATGAGAAGACTTGTTGTACTTGATACAGCACTTTGTATATCCCGTCGGGTTCTTTCGTAGGTGCTTAGTAAGTAGTCAGTGTTTAGTAGAGGATTGAAAGGGAACTAAGTTTGGTGTGGATTAAAATATAGATGATCCTAGATTGTATATTTTAGACTGATTTAAACTATGATTTACCGTACTCTCTCTATCATCTCTCTTCTCTCTTTATTCCTCTCCCCAAGTTCTTTGATTCCATGGGCGTCATGTTATAATAATTACGCAGAGTCGGCCGCGAAGATGCAGGGTTTATTCCGGTCGCTCGACTGCTCCCTCTCTCTTAAGCTATCGCCACGCACCTTCTCTGCTCTAACTAACTAGCAGGGCAAAGCTAATGGGAGCGGTATAGTATCTTCTTATATCCAAGCGTCAGGATCTAATCGAGGAGGCAGCTGTGGGATGAAAGATAAAGACCTTTGTTCTTTTATAAAGCAATCTAGAATACTATTAGAGGCAAGGTCTGTTTCACTAGAGTAGCATCGGGATACCGAGCCATGAGAAATACCTCTACCTTGGTTATTAAAATACTCCGGGCGTGTTGCAACTTTGTGTTGCACCTGCTTGGACAGTGTTGATCTATCATCTGAAAAGTAAAGTTGAATTGTGTTTCCTGCGTCGAGTAATAGGCCAGTTTCTGTACTCTATGATTCGTTGTGAGTAATATTATCAAATAATTAGGGGTAAATCGGGAAGCGAGTTATCGAGAGAGCTATGAAGAGAATATTGACATAAGTGTTTGTTATAAGAGTTGCCTTAAGTTGTAGGAAGCACTATTATTGTAGCGTCTCCGTCCAGGGAAGACCTGACATTCCCGTTCGTGTAGGCATATTTTCCAGGATTAGGAATAAGTTTCATAGGTACTTCAATACTCATTCTAGGCCATCGGTTCTTGGACCTTGATACTATATTTATAACCTAAGTTTGCTATTGAATCATCCCTTCTTATTTACAACAAGAAATGGAGTGTCACGATCCTTGATCGAGAACAATGGGCATGTGTGTACATAGACCGATGTTGCGTAGCCTCACCAGATTAGGACCCCTGCGCAACAATAGAAGTCATTAGAGATCCTGACATGGAGAATGCTTAATACGTGGTCGTCTTTCTATGGTGTTCAAGGTCGTCCAGAACACATTAGCTTTCCCGAAATATAAGTCCTCCTAGCGACCAATCATACTTATCAAGAACCCTATGCATAACGTAGGCGATAGACACTTATGGCTAGGCGAAGGTCTCTGAAACACCATCATAGAGTTGCCCTAACTACATACAGAAGTCTCTTTCTATAAGCGTGCCTTGTGACGATACCGGCTGCTATCTTCACCCCGGAGACTCTATTTTAAAGACAGGGAAGTGTTGAGGCATTGGCTAAGCTATCAATACTGAGTCAGGTATTGAGCGTTGTTATTGCTGTTGTTGTTCTTGTTGCGAGAAAGGAGTAAACATTCGAACACAGCTCCATCTACGGTTTTAGAGAGAAGAGTAGAAATACTATAGCAATACTATAGGATCGGGGATACCAACTCATCGGCGATAGTTGAGCACATGTGAATGATGTTACATATTAAGTACGTGCATATATAGTAGATGATAAGGATGCTACTTGTATAGAATCATGGCTAGTCGAAGAACGAAAATAAGTAACAAAGCATATCAAACATGGCTAGAAGCTATTTGCCCCTAAATGAGATATCATGAAACCTAGCAGAGCCCAAAACACATTGCGTTGCAAGTGCAGACTAGGCGTAATAAAGTAGAATAACACTGTGAGTCTATCATGTGACACGATGGGACAGTGCTTTCATATAACCAGAGAAGTATTCAGTACTGTCATGAACCCTAGTATGCGGCACTGAATAGACTCTTGCTGTTGCACGAGGGTGTCAAACCTACGTGAGACTATCCTGACTATATACATGTACAGAAGTCTCTTTATCCCTATACTTTGTGACGAGTACATAGTTAAGAAGTTACCTACCCGGTAATTCTAGGGTTATCACGCAAGAATAGTATAAATGATATACCTATGCCCCAAGCTATAGAGTTATAATGGAGGATAGTGAGACACCGATCAATCGGTCGCGAAACTCTCTAGGCTAGGACTGTTTGCACCAGTCGTCTCGCGCTCCAAGTACTGCGTGCTCGTATATCCTGTGGGGCTCACCAAGAAAAGGACGTTGATACCGATCGTAAAGACGTTATTCTATGTACCGTGGATAGAAGAATGTAAGAAGGGGAGATCGGTAAGAAGCCAAATAGCTCTACTAGGGGGTACTACACTATTACCGCCGACCGATACGGCTCGACTAGCCACTGACTTATAATTAGGACTCAGTACTATTTACTTCGTTGTAACTGTGCTAATAGTCGACGCCTTCAAAGCACCGAGTATTCCGCTTTCGAATATGGACTGCCCCTTTTCTACATGCTTTATATCTATTTGACTACACCAAGGTTGAAGGTTGAATTGGCTCCTACAGTTATCTTACATCATACGATAATTATCCCTAAGATTCTAGCCACAGTTTTTAAACTTTGCGTGATCCCAAACCTCCGTCCTTTGGTTTCTATACCACATACGTAAGGGAAGGAAAGCTCTAACCATTCTCCCTCAAATGTGTCATGAACCCTTATATATGGTAGGCAATAGACTCTTATTGTTATACGAGGGTCCCTAAAACCACTTTGTTTATGTGCCTTGCTACAATATGTATTCACACGCTATTATCTATCTGTCTCATGAACCCTGGTCCAATATATGGTAGACAATAGACTCTTGTTATTGCGCAGGGGTCTTGAAGCTACGTGAGGCTATCCTAGATATATATACAAAGGTCCCCTCGTCCCTATGCCTTGTGGCAATTTGGTTTCCTTTCGTGGTTTAGGATGAAGCCATTGCATCGTAGCTGTTATGGTTCCTAACATTTTATCAAAGCAATATAAAACCATATTAGTTTAGGTATTATTGACTATTGACGGAACCAGCGCTTAAGAGTCTCCACCAGGCATTGGAAACCAAAAACTTTCTAGGCTCTTACGATACAACACTGGTTAAGTAAAGAGTGAAGTTGCGTTGAACGGAGAGACTGTGAAAATGTCTACTTGGTCTGACTTTAAATAATCCACAGTTGTACACCGCAGTTGTTGGACTTGATGTTTCTTACTTAATTCCCCGTAGAAGATATATGGAATTCATATCATGGATGGGGCTTCTTGACAGTCCCACAGAGCTAGTCAAAGTCCTGCTAGATCATGATATAGGGCCGTACGATTAATTACTCGAGGCCTTTTCCTCCTGGATCGTGGCCGGTTTATGATAAGAGCCTAAATTTTCGCCTGGAGATACTTTCGTTAGATTGTTCTCATTCCCTACTACCCATAGGAATAAGTATGCCTCGTAATATCCTTCGTCCCGCTGTCCATTACGAAGCCTCTCTACTTCCAAGGGTGAGTGTCATAGAACGAGGATACTAATAAAAGACGGTTAAATGTGGGTTAGTTAGCATAATTACCAACTCGTCAGTCTATAGATAAGAAATGTACTCTCTAGGGGTATAGAGAAATTAGGTGGGGGTACAGGATCATGGTCATTTTAAAAGTGGTACGTAACTACATCCTTCGCTTACGACAGTATATGATCATACAGTAGATTCCTGCTTGCGAGTCGTACAGTTGTGAGGTTTGCGATGAGAGAAGACGAATTGACAATCCATTTGGGATACTTTGAAATATTCAGCTGATGTATTTCGCAAGAGCTGACTTGGCTGTGTTGGAGGTGCCGGGTTAATCCTGATAACCAGTCCCGGGAATTTTTAAGTCGCTGGGTTATTCCTAACACAGCTTGATATACTTGAAGTGAATATGTACATGGTCAATTCTGGTCTCCCAGAACTTTCCCAGTTTCTTAGCTAATTTGGGGGTATCTTATTCGGCGAGCTCTTCATTAGGCAAGAGACGTCGCACGACCAACATCGATACAACAAAACATACACCGATGTCGAATATACGTACAGAAACGCTATAATCTATTATTTCTAGGTCCACCACTAGCCATCCAGTGTAACGCGTCTAATCTTAGAACATAGCGTGAAGAAGGCGTCTCCATGCCGGTAGTGCGGCAAGCTGCTGGCGGTAGGCGTTGATCTCATCCCAGTTATGCTCGCGGCGGCCTGTGTCAATATCCATGTCCTTAGTCCGCAACCAGCCCTTTCGGTTCCATGCGAGACCGCCAGCAGCGAACACCAACACAACAGGAAGGGCGAGGTACGAGTTGAAGAAGCCCTCGGCATCGCCCAGGTTCTTTCCGATAGGTGAAACGGCGACGTAGAACTATCGAGTCGTTAATGACATGGCATCTTGGGTAATGAGAAGGCCGCATGTGTGTACTTACCTGAGCAGCGAGGACCAAGAAAATGAGGAACAAGCCAAGCCATGATCCGTAGACACCTGCAATGGCCTTGAACGGGATCTCATCGAGAGTGTGGCCATGGTAAGCCCAGGCCTTGCGGAAGCGGATGTGAGCATAGCAAATGGAACCCCAAGTGAAGAGAGCAGCCAGACCAGAAAGAGCCTGGAGCCAACCAAACACAACCGAACCGGAGGAAGCCAAGTCGACGTAGGCAAGAGCACCGAAGAGCAGAATGGCGATGACGGAGAAAAGGGGTCGACCACTCTTGTCTACATAGGTGAAGATCTTGGGGGCATAACCCTCCTGAGCCAGAGCCGTCAGAGTACGGCTGCCACCGTAGACACCTGATACACTGATAGAGATGACAGAGATCAAGATGACGACGTTCATAAAGTGGTTGAAACCGCGCAGACCAGCGTACTGTCCGACAAGCACAAACGGCGAGGCAGCAACATCGTCCGAACTAGCGTTGAGTAGATGGGGGTCGTTGTAGGGGATGAGCAGACCCACGAAGAGAAGACCGAGGATGTAGAACCTGTAAAGTCAATGTTAGCACGTGTACCTGAACCTACATGACACGCATTTCGAAGCTTACAGGGTGATACGCCAGAAGACCTGTTTGATGGCGCTAGGCAGAGATTTAGAAGGGTTCGAGGCCTCGGCTGCGGCCAGACCAACAAGTTCCGTTCCGCTGAAGGCGAAGGCGGCAGTAACGAAGACGGAGCAGAATCCCTTAAAGCCATTGGCGAAAGCACCTGGCTCGTAAAATAGTCGTGCACCCCAGTATTCGTTGTATTGGCCGTTTGAGGGACCACCACCGAGAACTAAGATGAAGGAAATGATGATGAAGATGACCGTCGCACTAAGCTTGATCAAGGCCGACCAGAACTCCTCCTCAGCGTAGCCGAGAGTACCGAAGACGTTGACAATAATGATGAAAACCCAAAAGATGCTGATCCATACGGCAGGGCTGATTTCCTGGTTCCAGTAACTGATCGAGATGGCGCAAACTGTCAATTCCAGAGGGACGACGACGGCCCATTGAGCGACGTAATTCCAACCGATGGCAAAACCCCAAGCAGGATCGATGAAACGACTGGCATACGTGTAGAAACCACCGGAGACAGGATACATGACAGCGAGTTCACCAAGAGCGTAGACTAGCAAGCCAGAGGTTAGCACCACGAGGGTTGTCAGTCACCGAGTAAGCCACGCCATGGCGGTTTCAAATGAGAGGACTGAGAAGATGACGACTCACCGACGTTGAACATCATGACACCGATAATAATGAAGTCAATCAGGAGAAAACCAGGGCCCTATCACACGAATTGCGCGTCAACACACGTGCTTTATCATTGCGCTGGAGAAATCCAACAATGCATATTGTACGTACACCAGTGCGCAGAGCACTACCAGAACCAACGAAGAAACCGGCACCAATCGAACCTCCAATGGCAATCATGTGCAAATGGCGAGGCTTCATGCTGCGATCAAGTTCGACGATACCCTGACCGTAGTCGCGCACCTTGAACGACTCCAAGTTCAAGCCATTGCGCGTGTAGAAATTGCTATTACGAACGACATCATGGTTCTCGGTGGCGCTGGTATAGGCCGGAGGGTTGCCCTCCTTCTCGTCCTTACTCGACATGTTTGGCGATGGGCAACGAAATTAGCTAAGTAGAGGGGGGAGAATACAAAGGAAGGAAGCAAAAGACAGATTAGAAGAGAATGTCAGCTGCTTGCTTTCCAAGGGATGGGCGCAGTCCAATCAGGCTTGACACCCCGCAGCGGCAATGGGTGGGAAACGAAGGAACAAAAGTGATCCGGGACAAACAAAGAATGCGCGAGGAGAGGCGCATGCGAGACCTTTGTATCTCGTCTACTTATACAGCAGCTACAGCTCGAGTAGCATCGCTTCCGGACGCTCCCTGCCAGACTCTCGGTCCGCTGCTGGCTGGTACTGTGCAGATAGTATGCAGCCCCATACTGTTGGGCAAGGAGCAGGGGACAGGGGAGGAAGGGGTGGGGGATCCGTGATCTCATTCAGCGAGGGCTGTGAATGGGCAACGCGAGCAAGGGAGGATGGGGCATTGTCCATGGTAGGCAAGCTTGGCGGAGTTAGTGGGATTGGTACTGTGAAGCTGGGGACGAGACAATCCAGTCGCGTGATGGAACCGTCGATCCCCACCAGCTCGGTGGGATTTTTGGGAGGGACAAAGCAGAACTCGACGCTGCGAGACTCGACGAGACTCGGTCCAAGTTGGGGCTCAGGGGTTCACTAATCCATCAGTCGAGCCCGTCCTTTCGGGCTAGAGACCAGTCAGGACCAGTTACCGAATAGGGAGAACAACGGGTTCGATCGGAGCCTATATATAGTAAGATGGGCCTCGTTATTGTACGCGATAAGAGCAATAATTCATCCAATATCCGCTACTAATACCTGCTATTCAGAGATTTACGGCGTACTGTTACTCACAGTCCTGCGTACAAATCTCAACGAGGCATGTGTATAGTACTACAGGACCTGGTCCGGCTGTACCCTCTCCCGCCACCCCCAAGACAAGCAGGGGAATCGACCACGAAGTTGGACTAACCCTCATCGTCACTCTCCTGCCTATATGTAGAGGACGCACTCTTCTAGCTCCTCTTTCTAGTTCTTCTAGAACGATGTATCCAAGAGCGCCGGGGCAGGGAGTACATGGGTAGACGGGAGTTACAGTAGCGCCACAACACTAGCCAGACACACGTATTCTGGCTGAGGAATCACTGGAATCACCTGCGCGACGGCGAGCTCTGGTATGGCGCTCTAATAGGCCCGAGCCTGATATAGCCATATACAGTATACTAGATAATACTAGCGCCTGTTTCTTAATTGGGCAGCCAGGTATCCTGTCCAGCAGATATCCAGGCCGTTTTAGTGTTTGTGGGGATGTCCCACCGCCAGAGATAAGAATAAGACCGTTGCCCAGGCTAGTGTTGTGGTCTCTCTGGTATCTGTGCCACTGAATACTCGGACGTGATAATAAATACCGCTACCCATCCGCCTCAGATCATAAATCGGGGCATGTGACATATAAGTCGCTTGGGCATCGCTAACGTCAGACGGTAAATATGACGAAGCCTATGGCTACGCCCATCCAGTACTGTACAGTCCTTGTCCCTGTATCATCGCGCCGTGTGGAAGCGTGATGGCAGCCGCACGAACAAGATTGCATGCTTCGCACGTGGCGAAGAAAGAAAAAAAAAAAAAAAAAGGCCATACACGGTTAGGGAACGCCCGTCGCAGGACGGTCTTGCATGATGTGGTGTACTAACTGTACCAACTGGCAGCTATGCTCGGCTGATCCGACAGCCAACGGATGATGATGGGGATGAGCACAAACACAGAGCAACAATAAACCATAAGACGCCCGCCCAGCCCAATCCTTCTTATCTTGCACAAACACAGAAAATTGGATATTCCTCTTAGCGTCTAGGCAAGATATCAAATCCTTGGCATTTCCCTACGCGCATAATGGAGACAGAGAGGGGAGAAAAGGCGGAGAGCAAGGCCACTGCGGGAGAAATTCCAGAGACTTTCCAAATCCGAATTCTCCGCACCACCAACTTTGCAGGACCAAGACTGGCTGATATTAGCACCACTCCGACTCTGTCTCAGCCGGGCATTCATTGGCCGTGGCTCTAGAACACCTTCCTCTTAAGGCTAATGTCCGGCGGCGGCCAGACTAGGCAGAAAGGAGAAATGTCGAGGAACTCTTCTGGAAGAGTGGTAAGCGACACGTATAAACCTCGAAGCGCAGCGCCTGAGGATGCCTATGCTGTCGCGAGGAGGGTGTCTTGGCTGTGCCGTGCCACAGAACCATCGGCATAGCCGGCAAACCGGCAAGTCCAATAAAACCAATAAAACCGACGAGTGAGATAGGGGCCAATACGGTGTGTATGTCCATGCGTACGTAGGTAGCGCAAGTATCCATGCCAATCAATCGATTAATCAGTCAAAAATCAAGCAATCAATCAACTAGTATGCGTCACTCTGTGTGTGTCTGTGTGCGTGAGTGCGTGTGCGTGTAGCCGACGAGGCAGTGTTCTGAGACATCTCCTATACCGTATACTACGCCATATACCACATAGGTAGGCAGAAGGCCGCGTGCCAGATAATGAGGGGGATGCATACCCCCTTCGCTGTGCATTAGACGAGGGCTCATTCCGCTGTGTCCTGTAGATCAGGACTCTGTTCGACGAACGGACCCGAGAAAACAACCACGGCGCCGGTAAGGATTGTGAAGTAAGCGCTAGCGTGTTGCTCCCAGCACAGGACCCAGGACAAGACAGGACCCAGGACAATGTCTCGAGCTTCTTGAACCCCAGAATGGGGCAAAGGCTCCAACCTCCGCAAATCTGGGATCGACGACGGAAGGTAAAGTGGTATCGGTTTGCATCATGACTGCGAAACAACTGGAACGGGTGAACCTAAACGTAGCTGAAATCCCTGTGTCTGGGTAACTTGTACGTAATAGCGCTTCGGCTGACTTACCCCGTGGAGGAGACTGGTGGACTGGTTGCTCACCCAGCACTAACGTGGCCCGGCCATCTCTCTGATGCAGTTCCTTACAGCGGATACGAGCCGCGGGGTAAGTAAGACGTCGCCTTCAGTTGAGGTCAAGTGTTGGAAATGCCAATGCTCCAGAACACACCAGTTCTGGCCACTACAAGAACAGGTTGTGTCGATTTGGCAGGTGATTGATGTTGAGCCCACTATCCCAGGCTCTCGGTTAGGTAATGGTAGGTTTTGTTTAATAAAACACTATGCACTCTGGGAGGCATGAACTTCTGTCTAATAGTTATAGCGATATTGCTAATGTCTATACTATTTGTACTAGCACTTGTACTAAAATAATCGCATTGCTTTGTTCGCAACTAATCTTTCTTATTTCATTTTCGGCATTCAGGGGTTCATCGCCTGTACGTACGCAGTATATTGTCGGCTTAACCGCTATCTTGGCTATGCTGATCAATATAGCTGAACTGCTGTTTGCAAATTGCTACTGTTACCTACCTAGTTGTCTGGGCATGTTGAATGGTCGCTTTGGTGTATAACCGCGCCCGACCCTAATGTCTGGGTATGATTTGGTAACTGCCTAGGTAGTCTAGACTCCCATCTACTAACCTCGGGCACTACTGGACAGGTGGGTAATCTGACTCGTAATATACCTGCTGTACATATCATGGTATGCTGGCGAATCAGACGTTTCAGGGAGTCAAACATCATTCCATGCACCCACCACATGCACGGAATTATAGTCGTTTTCTAGAAATGAGGCTCCGAGAATTAACGCATGGTTCGCCCATTTATAAATGTGAGATGAAATAATCCGATGCATAAGGCCCATAATATTCCAGCTTTGAGCTGTGGGAAGCCCAGGTATACTACATACCTGTGTAGAGGACCTTCGTGTTGAGACAAGCTATGCCCCCTTCAGGACATCCTACGATATTACTTGTCTTAATTCCGAGCCAAGGCTGCTGTTGTGATTCATAACTCATGTATACACACTTGTGTTTCTCGGCATTTTAGGCAATCGAATCACCAAAAGACCATTCTGGCATGGGAATAGCACTTGGCAATCGTTGGCCAATACGGTGTTCACAGGGAAACGAGACAGCGAGGGGGAGAACAGATAAAAGAAACTTACAGCATAGCGGATTCAGAGGCTATTATTGACTCGACTACTTATTCGGTATCCCTTGCCTACTCATCTATTCCGGGATTTGCAACAATATTGTCGTCTGGGCACAAGTGTATACCGTCGCATTCGACAAGCATCTTTCCTATCGTCGCCATTGCTATTGCCTTTTCCACTTGCCCTTCGTTTAGGTGTCGGTGTACAAGACAATCTAGTATGCCGGCAACCAACTATATCAGCCACGTCCCTACTTCTCACGAAGTCGTTAGACTATAACATATCGATCTCCCTCATCATACGACTGTTTACCACCAAGCTGGATCTCCTCGGCCTACTAACACTATTCTAGAGCATCTAAGCGGCACAACCTCATCCAGTATAGGCAGAGAGTCGCCGCCCCGAAAACCGGGCTAACCAAGCAACTGTCATACCACCTTCCGCCAGTACCCGTGCTCTACAGCCTCTGTCGGTACATGCCGCTTTATAGATCTTTCCACCAGACATCAGCGCTAAGAATGTGAGGTAACGGACCCCAATCTCTCCAGACGATGTCGTTCGATGGATCCGATTTGTTCTCCATGGGTGATACTAGATTGCCACCAAGCCGATCAGCATGGCTGCTGGCCTGATCACTCAACCACCTTCGCCATTCGATGTCTACGAAACGCCACTTTCGTAACAACAGTCAGCATCCGCCACGCCGCACTGGTTTCTTAAGTAGGACGCTACAGTACGTTTGGGCAAGTTCGTGGGCGAGAGAAAATACGTCAGGACTATTAAGAAACACCACCAAACAAGCCACAATCATCCGCCGCCTGGTTGCTGCGCCGAATCGTGAAAAAGAATAGAAAGGATGAATCTGACCTCTTCTGGAGCCATTTCCGGCACCTGTTGTCCCATTATCCTCGAACGCGCCCAGAACTGGACTTGGCGGAGTCGTTCTCGCAGCAGATAACACCGGGAGCTGGAATACTCTCGGCATGCTCTCATAAGCTCTACTTGTCCATCTCGGGCAATACCCGGCCTACGATTGGTCCGCGACCGCGGCTCCATCTCCTCGAGTATGAATTTGATGATGTCTAGTTCCTTCTTCGATGTGTCCAAATCTCGGCTTAGATCGGCCGTGGCCTCCATCAGCCAGTCCGAGGTTTCGATACTGTTGACACTTCCATGCCTATCTCGATCGGGACTCACGGGGTCCACTTGCATTCCGTATGATCGTGGGAGTCCACCAGCGTCGATTGTCCCGTGGGGGGTAATGTATATATCTGGCATTGCGGAATCTGAAGCGGCTGCTTCGGATGTGCGCCCCCTGTTCATTATCGGATGAAGCTGTAGTTCAGGTAGCTAATAAGTTTGATTTCATTATCGGGTTGCTTCGCAAAACGCGATCGCTATGGTTGCGACCAACTTTAAGCGCTCTTGGAAAGTGATTTCTCCCAATCAACTCTCTTCATAATGGTGCTGACACTTGTTTGCTTTGTCTGTTATGTCATTCAACAACGCAACCTTGGACAAACCGGTCTCGAGGCTCGACTAGCTAAAAACAATTTACGGCGAACAAAGAACCCTTTCCACATCGTATTCCAATCGAGTACCGACCCAGCCTCCCTGGGCACTCCTTGAGGTTAAACATCGTTGTCTAGCGAACACGCCGCTTGAATACGTTGGGTCGCCACCCTCGTCGGTTAATATGGCTAGTAGTTCCCCGAATCTCATTGCAGGTGAGACGTTCTTCACCCTTACGCCAACTATTAAGGGGATTGAGGAGAGAATGATGCTCGAGGATTCAGCTATGTTCAATGATGCGAGATACAGGCTGAGTCTCGCTTGAGAGCTATAATGAAGGATCGTTATATGTAACCCCTATAAGCCACCAACTGATGGGCTATTATGGGTCATGTGGATCGTGAAGGGTGTATCCAGTGTAGGATAATCTTTCTTGGTCGTAGAACGACGATACCATAGCTCTTTCAGGCATTTTAGCGGCAAAATTCAATTTGCTTCTAGATGCGTCCTCAAACTCGAACAAATGATATAGGAATTAATCAGGAGTGCCGCCCCGAGTGGCGAAATATATCCCTGAGGCAGTGTCATAGAACTGTAGCACGATGTTACGATGGTGCTAAAAGTAGAAAGTTATCAATGTGGGTGCCTTGATATCCGCCGTTACTCTTATATATATACCTACCCTACAACCAAGATAGGAAAAATTTCCATGAATGTCGTTGAGGAAAAAGATAGAATAAGGACTCACTCAATTCAGCCTACAACATTCCGTGGTAACTGTGTTCCACATGGCTCTAGTTTTACATATATACATGTCACGAACCCAGTATATGGTAGGCAATAGACTCTTGTTGTTGCACGAGAGCTCTCAAGGCTACGTGAGGCTAACCTAGATACATATACAGGAGTCTCTTTGTCTCTATGCCTTGTGACAATACATGTTAACTTTTTGTTATATTGATGCGGCATTCCGACGTCAGACGCAATTCGATTGTTCGCCTGTGGCAGGTCGCCTAGATGGTATATTTTGAAGAAGACGAGCAAGAAACCTCGGTCATATACATAGAGCTATGTCCCTGATGCAAATTAGGGCAAGGGTCCTCCTTAGTAGACGGAAATCACATTTACGAGATGCGGTATGTCGGTATATTACTACCTCGGACTCTATACGGCTCGGGGGGGGCGCTAGGTAAAGCATTATCTAGCAGAACAATGCCAATCTACATTATATATGCTGTCGTACGTACCACGTCCATGTGCTTAGTTGGATTTTACAATACAAGAAGACTAATTCTCGATAATGGAATTATGTGCTAAATATGAATAGAGCCAGCGGATTGTAGCGCCTGATGAAGTCTTTGGTGGCTTTGCGACGCCTTTGTTCTCCGCCTGAACGCCTACATTCTATGAAACACAATGGTTTGCAGCAACAAAGGACCTCTGGTGAGGATATTAACTAGTCAAAACACCTCATCGTTGATAGATGACTAGGTGGTACTACTTCACTTACTCAAATCAAGACCTCATACTAAATACTTCATATCATCCATCTACTTACTTATTCGTCTCTCGTTTACGCTTAGCTAAGTTTCTTCCCCTTATCCTAATCTTCTCCTAACGAGGCTCGAATAGGAGTAGAAAAGCAAGACCTTAGTAGTAGAATACGCAGGGAAAAAATGTGTTGGACCGGAATCGCATTCAACCATTGCTATGACTGTTCTCGTGAATTCGGCCACACAGCACACACGACGCCTTGCCATGCCAGCGAGAATGGACAACCCTGCGCCCTGATACACCTCCCGCACTACATCATCCACACGGGGGAGAACTGCGCGGAGTGCAAGGCAAGCCGCGAGGCGGAGGAGGAGTGCCAACGCAAGATCTATAACTCGCGGCCCCTGAACCTCGACGTCAAGAATAAGAGGCGCATGAGAGGCTTGTTGGCGGCCTATCGGTAAGTAAGTAACGAACTGACCATCTAACAACCCCATGTCTTTTGATGTGACGTGCTGACTGGGCATAGTCAGGATATGCGAGCAAGGAAATGGTACGGATTCCAACGTCTCGGAAGAGCGGCAGCCCAACGAGGCAGTGCTGATATGCGTCATCGTATGATTGGGGAAGGTTTCGTTGTTACCCCTATGCTGATTATGGGACGGCATCAGTTTGTGTCTTATGTGAAGATGGACCCATCCGGAAACTTGACGTGATCTAAAGCCTTGAGAGAATGACCTGACCCAGCCCTTGCCTAGATAGCACTGCCAATTTAACTCACAGTACGGATCCGTAAAGATTTTCTACATATTCATGATGAAACCTGTATAAAGCATTGGCATACTGTATAAGTAAGTCTGTTTAGAATCCTGTGTAATTGTAAACCTTTCCTTTTGATCGAGATAGATGTTATGTACATCGAAGTAAAATTTAACAACACCTGCCCGGTCTCTAGCCTGCTGTTTATAACTAATGAGCACCCTCGCACTCTTTCACCAGCGAGCCGTCGACGAATTAGGTAGAGGGAAAATATAAGGGCTGAGTGTAGTGTAGATACATCTCTATTGAATCTATTTATCCCCAAAAAATAAAAATAAGACATCCCAACACCACGTCAACGTGAAAACAAACGCCGCTTCACCGAATCGACCTACATCTATTCCAATGAGCCGACGGGTATCATAGAAAGTGCCGAAATAGACAAAACGCTTCGAAGCCTGGAAGGCGCAATGGCAAAAAACCAGGATGGCAGGCTTTCTCCGAATGAACAATCCCGAATGCAAAATCCCGCTTTTTTTGTTTTCCCCCGCCCGGTCTTTAAATGCATCCATCCACCAGAATTCCATCAACCATGCTGAGTTCGTACTCGTGAAGTCGTTTGTGTCTAGGCTAACATAGGTATATATCATGAGAAACAGGAAAAGAAGGCTGAGTAAAGTAGAGTAAAATGAAACATAATAGATAACATTTCGCTTAGTTTCCCGACTCCGCCAGAAAGCAAGTAAAAATCACAATGCCCTAGAACCCGTTACGGTTCTTATGGGCCCCGTCGGCCGATGTCGGCGGCGTCGAGATTCCCTCGCGATCGTCGAGCATGCTGTCGAGTGTCGAGAGCGACTCAAGGGAGTCCTTACCGGTGGTAGTCAGCCCGCGGTGCGGGTGGAGTCGCGGGGGTGCCGAGAGAGCGTTAATCGTGGGGTCGTTGGCGATGCCGGTGCCGGTACCGACGGTGAGTTTGCGGAAGTTCTTCCCCCACGTCGACGCGGCGTTGCGCGTCGAGAGGGTGCGCGACGGGTTGCGCTTCAAGAAACTCCGGCGGTGCCGCAGCTGCGTCTCCTGCTGTTTGGCGATGATCAGCTCGTACTGCTGCATCATGGTCGGGTGGTCGATGATCTCCTCGGTCGTGTACACCTTCTGCTCGAGCCCCGGGAACCGTGGCACCTTCTGTGTGTAGTAGCGCGCCAGCTCGGCCGCGGGCATGTGCGCGCCCCAGATCTCGTAGAACGGCACCGAGCGGATGTCGGCGACCTGCAGGTTCTGCGTGCCGAGGACGGCGTCCCACGCCGTGGCGATGACGCTGTGAGCGGCGCGGGCGTGATCCGGATCGACTGACAGCACGGGGGACAGCACGCTACTCTCTCGCCTGGGCGCTGGCAGCGGGATGCGCGGCGTTGTGTAGCTGTCGTTGAGCCCCTTGAGCACCATGGGGTCCATGACGAAGTCGGCCGTCGTGAGCACGGATATGGTCGAGCACAACATCCTTAGCACTTCCTCAGCGAAGAAGGATTGGATCTTCTTCTCGCAGAACGTGACGGATACCTCGACCTGCTTCGACCCGGCCATGATGGTCTGTACGAAGACATCCGAGTCTTCGTGGCTCAAGCCTATCATGTCGAGCGTGCAGGTGGCTTCGCCGATGGTAAAGTTGAGGAACTTGTACCGCTCTGACTGCTTCTGGTGGTGGACGACGGTGCTGAAGCGCGTCCACGACGGCCAGGCGGTGCAGTTATTAATGACATCGGCCGTCTGTAGGTTTTCGTAAGGAATGCTGGCGACATATTGGCTCTGTATGTTCTTGAAGTACTCGATGGGCGCAATGGGGAAATCGGGTATCCGTGTTCGGACGGGTATCACATTGCCCTTAGGCCCGACCACGCTTGAGATGGTTTGGCCGTTGGCGAGACTCAGATGTCTGCCCTCCACCATGTGCCCAAAGACGACGTCGTCCGTACCGGACAAGTTCGACAAGACAATCGACCATGCACCCTTGAGGATGGACTCGAAAGGGACGCCGTGGTTTTGCAGGGATCCGATAGATATCTTCTGTTGAAGTGTCTTCGGGCTCGAGTTAGCGACCGGCAGCGAGGGTTGCGATACAACCTGTGTCATAGACGCGCCTTCAAGAAGGGAGCGCCAATACTCCGAAGCTCCGCTGGCGTACGTGGACCGTACCGCCCTGATGACCTCGCAGAAGCCGGTGCTCTGCGTCACGGGACCGGTTTGTCGGTAGAAGCGGCCCAGGTCGCGTACTAAGATGGGGATAGACAGATCGTCGTATTGGGCACGTGAGAGTCGCATCACGAGGATGGAGCTCCTCCCGGCGTCGAGGAAGGAGAACTTGGTGACGGGACGACGGAAGTCAATGGGCAGCGGCTGATCTCGCTTGACGAGTTTCACGGCGAGGCTGTTCAAGCGCCAGTTCTGGCACTGGTACCGCAAGAACTCAGGTCGGTAAGACCGAACGACCGTCTGGTAGACCTGGCGGCTATGGGACACGAATGCCGTTCGGAGTATGGGATGGGCTTTGGTTAACATGAAGCATGCGTTTTCTAGTTTATGCCAATCTAGATATCCCGTCGCGCTGAGCATGAAGTAGGAGACATTGCCCCGTGCTTGCAGCATGGCAGACTCGACGAACATGGTCTGGAGAGAGGATGCTTCTGCCACATCCTCGATGACGCTTCTGTCGGAGCCGAGCTTTGTCGCCGTCGCTTGGGTCGAGCCCATTGATGCGGCATGCTCTCCTAGGCCCGGCCTGACTGTAGGCATCTGGAAATTGGTAATTCCCTTGCATAGCTCTGATAAGGTGCGATTGTGTACGATATCGATGATAGAGATGTCGAGCCCTCGTTGACGACACATGACAACAAGGCTATGGCCCATGACGATGTCGCCCCCTAGGGACATAAAGCCGTCGTTGGCGGTTATATTCGTCTGTTCTTCGATACCTAGGACCTGGGCCCAGAGAGCCCGCATCTGTTGTTCCGCTTGCGTCAGGGGTAAGGGCGGGAGATCTGTGGGTTGCATATCATGCAAATTATCAACCTCAGCCAGGGCCAGCAGTTGTTGCCTCGACAAACCGGCAATTAGCTTCTGAAGCCCCCGCCTGTTCACCCTCAACGAGGGCGTCAGGGGTAATCGTCGGACGGGAACATAGGCTAACAGAAGCGGGATCTTGTTACGAAGACTCGAGTTGACTTTCTGCTTATAATAGAAAAGTCTCTGTCGCGTTGTGTTGTCGAGGTTGGTGAGATCCTCCCTACCCTCGAGTAACCCATCGCCCAGTTCGACGAATGCGGTGAGAACGGGCGTCGAGTTGGTGTCTTTGAAGGCGACCGTCTCAACAACGACGTCTACGTTTTCGCCGATACACTGCCGAAGCTGTGACTCGATCTCGGACACGCGGAAAGAAGTGCCCCTGAAATCGTTTCTCTCACCCTCAGGCGTCACGAATTCGATTTCCCCCCTTTCCCGGTAACGTACCAGGCGGCCTGTCTTGAGAAGGCGGCTGCCCGACTGCTCGAGCAAAGAATGGGCTCGTGCGATGCTCTTCCTAACGAGGATATCGAAATCCAGATTCACCATATCCAGTGAGCTGGCGTTGGAGAGAGTAGCGCCTCCGATGACAAGCTCCCCAACCGCGCCCACAGGCATGAGTCGGTTGTGATCCTCTGGACAGACGATCCAAAAATTTCCGCAGAAGGGGTTGCCAAAACCTTGTGTCATAGGGGGTCTCGTGATCTCCGTCGCCGAGAGGCCGAGCGGACAGGCTTCTGCGGAGCCGTAGACGAGAACTACCTTGGCTTTGCCCGCCCATTGCCGGTACACTTCGGCATCAAGGTGTGTTGCACGGAAGCAGACCACGGCCATGTCTGGCAGGGCGTCGGGATCAATCTTCCGCGAGAGTGGGGGCGTGAGATATGTCCAATTCACTCTCATGCGCTGTGCTGCAGCTGTGAAGCCCGAGATCCTCTCCAAGGAGGAGGGCATACAAACACAGCCTCCGTTCACGAGGGTCGTGAAAATCTCAGCCAAGGAGACGTCAACACCGTAGGACGAGAGTTGCATCACTCGACTTGAAGGGTTAATTCGGAGAGTAGGACCCTGACCAGTGCAAGAGGTCGCCAGGGCCCCGTGGCTGTAGGATACAGCCTTGCAAGTCTTGGGACCGGTGGGGGCTAGGAGGATGCAGGCTATGTCGTAGGGTCTGGTCGGCACAGGTGCCGGTAACTCAATCCCCTGCACGTACGGCGACGTGATGGCCTGCTCACTGATCGAAATAGTAGGGCATCCTGAGCTTTCGAAGTACCCTCGTACACTATCCGATGCTAAGATGAAGCCTCGGTGAATAACTTGCACAATCCAGGGGAACATGTCCGTGGCCGCCGAGTCGATAGGGATAAGGATCCCACCCACCCTAAGAGGAAACGAGTCAGCCTAGAACACCATTTCTGTTTCTGTGCAACGTCTGGTATTGCACTCACATTAGAACGGCCAACATAGCCACTACGGCCCACCGACTCTTGTCGACTACGACGGGCAGCGGCATCTGTGGTCTAACGCCGACGTTCAACATATATTGGGCTAGACCCCTGGAAAGTTTACAAAGCTCTGCATAGGTCAATGCGCCATCCCAGCCGTACACGGCCTGAATGTCGGCGTTCTTGTGTGCCTGGGCGGCGATAAGTGTGGCGAGATGCTCGTGTTGTACGTCGATTTGGGGCATGCTGTTCCATGCGAGAATCTGATTGTGGTCGTGAACGGTGAACAAGTCCGACTCTTTCACCGTAGCACTGGGGCTTTCTAAGATGGTCTCGACAGCCTTCCCGAGGACGTGGCCAATGGTGATGGCCTGTTGATGGGCTAGAATGCGATGACCGACGACGACGGTCAGATTCCCGTCACGAATGCCGAAATCTACGTTGATATCGTACTCGGAAGCTTGTGTGGAGCTATTGTGGGCGAACCTGCTGTTCGGAAGGCTCTGGTTTGAAATGTCTTCATAGCTAAAAGACACGTATGTATTGAACAGCCGCTTACCCTTTGTGCCGAGCTCGTGCTCGATCACGCTCATGGGCACATGTTGGTGTTGCAGGGCTTTTTGGTGCTCTAGTTGAGCATCTCGAAGGAGTTGCACAATCGTCTGGTTGGCAAGCGCACGAGTTCTGCCGACTAAAACCCTCGAGAAAGGCCCAACAGCGCTCTCGAGTCCCGCGATGGGTAGGTCCCTGCCGGAGGTACGGTACCCGAAGCATACATCTTGCACGCCGAGAAACGTTCGCAACAAGATACCCCATGCAACTCGGAGGATGGTCGACTTGTCGACTTTGTAAAAGCGGGCGAAATCATGCAGACGCTGGAAGGGAATCTGTAGGTCAATGGGAATTGTCTGCCATTCCATGGTACCGGTCGCCGCCGAGAGGAGGTGAGGGAAGTGGCACGGCTGAACACCGCACAGCTTTTCTTTCCAGAATTGGATGGTTAACGGTGTTGTTTTCAGCCGCTGGTAATACTCAGGGAACGATAGCTTGTTAGAAGTGGCTGCTTGCCCTTCGAAATACACCTGCTCAAGTTCATTGAAGAGGATAGCGATGCTCGTAACCTGCTTGCTCAATCAGATCCGGACCTAGGAGTCGAATGAAGAAAGGTAAACCTGGGAAAGCAAAGAGAGAAAGGACCAACAGAGGAAAGATTGGAATAGGGGAAATAGGGAAGAAATAGAAAGGGTAGCGTACATCGCAGATCGCCTGGCTAACCTCCAACTTGAGGTAAGCCTTGCCAACAGATTGGCAAACGATAAGTCGGTGCCATGGGATCCCCTCTTTTAGTTGCAGAGGCGGAACGTTTCCGATAGCCGCCATAGAACTCTCAATCTCCTCGCTCTCGATAAACAACATGTTGGGGGAATGGTTGCGTAGTACGACCTGATCGTAGAGGCCTTCCTTTAGAACGCTAGGCGAGAATAAGGTTCGCATAGAAGGATGTTGTTGCGTGACTTGGTACCACGCACTGCAGATCCGCGACGTGTCGACGGCATTGCCGACCGTGTTTAGTTCATAGGTCACTTGAGCGAGCGAACTACCCGGCAGCAGCGATTGGTGAACGAGGACGCACTGCTGGCACGCTGTGGCGGGAAAGACGTCTTCGATATTACCTGTGTTTAGATTCAAACGGGGAAGGATATCTCGGTTGAGTTGATTTAATCCCTCGGGCGTGACGCCCAGGTAGGGGACGTCGGACATGGAAAGCCCTGGTGCGTAGTCTTTTAGTCTGCTGATGGACTGGCGGAGGACTCGCTCGTAGTTGCGGATCCATGTCTGTATCTGTTCCCGATGCTTCGAGTCCCGATGATGTAAGAATTTCAGTTTTGCCTCGCCCTCGTCCATCCAGACAGATACTTCGAAGATGGCGATGCGGCCGACGTACCGTCCGACATCCGCAGTATCGGAGCCCATTGCCTTGCCGGGGATATCGAGTTCTTCGAAGACGGCATTTTGGCTTTTCACATGCCCTATGGAACCTGCGTACGTGAAGATGAGCTCGAGAGGGCAGTGGGAGAAGGCAAAGGACTCGGCCGACGAGGCATCTGTGAGGTTGGCCGTGAAGTGAGAGAGGCTGGTCTTCGCGGCGGCTCGGCGTGCATCTTTGACGAGGCTCGAGATGGAAAATACATCGTCCGTGGGAGAAACGTTCACGACAAGAGGACACAGGTGGGTAAACCAGCCTACGGTCCCCGAGATGTCACGGTTTGGATCTAGGGCGGATCGCTCGTGCTCTTGATTCCACAGAATAGGGGCAGATCGATCTCGGAAGGTCTGGGCAAAGGAGAGTAGGAGAGCCGACATGAAGATATCGCAAGAATCCGTCTTGAGTTCTTTGTTCGCCGCCTCTAGCACAGATGTCACCTCGGATTCCAGAGTGAAGCCGAAAGCGACCGTACTTCCATATGTGTTGAGTGTATCCTTGACGCCCCAGTATTCCCAGTTGCGTGGCGGAAGCTCGAACGCAAGTCCGATGTCGTCTGTTGTCGTCTGCACACGGTGCTTCTGATGCAGGGTCCATTCCTTGAAGGTGAGGGAGTTTCCGGACACCAGATGACCATCGGTGAGCAATCTCTCTAGATCATTAGCAACGACCTGCCACGATTTCAGGTCCACGACAAGATGGTGAGCGACCAAGTAGAGCAGCTGATAGCCGTCGTGGGTGTGGAAGTGATGAGCGGCAAAGACGGGGCCGTTCTCGATGTTGATGGCGAACTGAGCGGCTGTGGCGACGGACTCGAGCTCGGCGTCGGTGCCGATCAGGTGGTGCGCGAACTGGTACGACGTAGGGATGGCCGGCTCGGTTGATTGCCACCAGGACCCGTTGGCGAAGTGGAAACGGGTTCTCAGCATCCTGTGATGGCCTACCACGGCCTCGATGGCAGCCCGTAGGTCCTCGACGCCGATGCTTTGCTTCAGTCGCAACAATATGCTCTGGTTAAACCGATAATCACCATCACTGGATTTCCGCCGTGCTGTGTCCTTGCCCATCGGCGTGTGAAAATAGAGATGCTGCATGGGGGATAGGTCATACATGTCAGGGGCGGATTCCTCCGGCTCGGGGGATTGCGGCTCTTCGGGGTTGGCGAGCGCGGCGAGTTCGGTTAAGCTCGAAGCCTCCATAACATCCCGAGCTGCAATCGGGATTCCTTCGGACTGGAAGCGTACGGCGAGTTCCTCTGCCGCGTGGGGGTCGCCCCCGAGATGGGTGAAGGACAGATTCATGCCTATATCGTCCTGCTCGACGCGAAGTACTTTGCTAACCGCTCTAGAAAGCCGCCTTTCCCATGTCGTCGACGGTTTCCTCAATTCTCCCTTGGATTCGATCGACATGATGCGCCGGTACAGATCATCATTGGCGTTTTGTATCCACGTCTGTAGTTTCCTGCGATTGATCTGCCCCTCGCCATCGAGGGGCATTTTCTCCAACGCTATCCAGACACTCGGGACATATTCAGGCGCCAGCTGTGACTCGGCAGTTCTGCGGATCGAAGGAAGATTTCTAGTGTAGTAGGCATTCTGTAATTTGATCTCGCCACCGCCACTTCCACCGTGATCTGAGCCTCGAGGCCCGCTGTCTGCGATGGTGAGCAAGGCCACGAGACGGCCCTCAAAGAGCCCGGCCTTTGGCTTCACCACAATAGCACTAGATACACCAGCATCCGACGCGAGTGTTTGCTCAGCATCATTACGTAGCCTACGTGAGGCCTTATGAGGGATGGCCGGGGGGTTACTGTACACCGGTCCCTGATATCTCGGGCTCTTGACACTGCTTTCCGGAGAGCTTGGTTCTATTGGACTGACAATCGACGACAGTCTAGGACGGCCCGAAGGGAGAAGCGGGCTCAGCGGTGTCATACTCTCTCGCTCAATGAACTTCTTACCGTTCCTTTCCTCTCCCGACACGACGGGAACAATACGAGAGTTGCGACGTACTACCATATCCTTGGTCGCCGCGGGTTTCCAAGCGGGCTCTACAGGCAGGGGATTTGGGCGGGGGGTATCGCCGTACAGTTCGGCAGAGGATCTAATGGACAGAGTATTCAGAGGGCCGGCGGTTTCGGCTGCGACGGGTTCGCGTCCGTATGGCATGGCATGGTATGGTTGCGAATAGGGCGACACCGACGTCGCGGAATCGTTACGGTCGCGACGCGCGGGAGCTACGGTGGGCTGACGCCGTATAAAGGTCGACGACGTCTCGTGCACACCGCCGTGCTTGCCACCACCGTCCTTCTCTTCATCGTCGTCGTCATCGTAGTCGTCATCGTCATGGGCCCACGGAACGCCGTAGAAGGGCTGGGGTAGCTCTTTCGTCTCGACGCCGAGAGCATGGGCAACGGACCGAAACAAATCCGGCGTGCTTCCTCTATCATCCGTCCTGGCCACCGACGGGGTATTCACCGTCGACGAGAAGAAGCCGGCGGGGTCGTTGTGAGGAAGCTGCCTGGCTTCCTGGGCTGATCGAATCTCGCGCATGTCTCCGTGCTGGGAGCCATCGCGAGGGGGGTAAGTGGAAGAGGTGTCGAGTCGAGGCAAGGCTAACAGGGTAGACCATGCTGGATTATTGGCCATGGTGACGAGGCTCTATACTATACACAGCAAGTCAAGAGACTCTGGCAAAGGCTTCGCCAAAGGTGGACATGCTCGACATGCGTCGTGGCCTACTCTACTCGACAGCGCCTGCAGCCTACAGCATGTCGAGGCAGGCAGAGGCGGGCAGAGGCGGGCAGAGGCGGGCAGAGGCAGGCAGAGGCAGGTCAAGGCGGGTGATGGATGTGCAGATTCGTCAAGCTGACCGACACCTCGGGGTCGCTCACTCGCTCCCAGCCGACCAGGACCTGACCTGCACAACCGGTGTCTGTCGCTTACGAGAGGCTGCGTGGGCCGGCGTCGATCGAAGCAGCGCGCGAGAAAGGGGAATCACAGGTGGGGGAGCTGAAGAGCGCGTGAGTAGATGGCGCGTTTCGGGAGAGGCGGGCGTTGCACGGACAGAGGGTGATGAATACGGGATATGAATGTGAGTATGAGTAGGTATGAGTACGATTATGAGTATGGATCTGGATACAGATACAGATATAGATAGGGATATGGATATGGATGTGGTTGTGGTTGTGATTGTGATTGTGATTGTGAATATGCGGTTGGGTATACCTTCATCGTGAAGACGAGTGTTGGACTCTCTCTGTCTGTCTCTGCCTCTGTCTCTGCTGTGTCTCTCTACTTACCTCCCGCGCGGCAACACGGCAAGCATGTCTCACTACTTACACAGGTAACCTACCGTACACCTCAGCTCTCCATGACCAACCTCATTGCATTGCCTAGAAGGGTAGGTAACGTGTACCCGCTACAGGACTCGAGGTACAGCAGGTACCGTATCGTTACCGGGACTTGCAGCGGACAAGGAGGCGCAATGGCACATTGCTAGACGGTCGATGAAGGGCGGGCCGGCGACGGGCACCACAATGGGCATTGGATCGTCATGCTTGAGTCCGCAAAGAGGGCAGAGAAGGGATCAGGGGTTGTCCTGTGCTGGGGCTGTCCTTGGGCTTGTGCTGGGTCAGGACTGGGTGTGGTCTGGCAGGAGTCTGGGTCTCGGAGATGCCAGCGTCCCAGCCAAGGCCACTGGGAGACCGGCGGGGCACCGATGGGGCTGATGGGGCCAATGGGGACCAATGGGACCAATGGGGGGGCCGAAGAGCGAGACCTGTTGCGCCCCCGAACGGGGATGGCACGGTGGAGGGGAGGGTGGTGTCAGCACTTGCTGCTGCAGACCGTTGATGAATTGATCGATTTCGCCCGGTTATGACTTGTTACTTACACCAACCACCAACCACTCTCGAACCTTGGCGTAGGTACATACCGTAGCTACAAATACATATGTAGGTTATAGGTAGTATAATATCATGGATGACCTACATACCTCTAGTATATGTACCTACTTACCTATACGTAGGTATACGTTTACAGTCCTGACTGCAGTAGATTATACCAACGTGGTATAGACAATCAATACTCTGCAATACTTACATACACTAACCTTATAATGTACTTACATACCTAGGTAGTATACATACATAGTATTAGTACGAGTATTTAGTAGTACATAGACTAGTATTTCGGCAATAGTAGGCGATGATAAGAAAGAGAGGGGAGGACAGCCGAAACCTGAGGCGCAGCTCTGCGGTCCCCGATGGTAATGGTAATGATGATGAAACGCCCCAGCGCTGATGCAGAGCAGTGCAGGGCAGGGCAGGGCAGGGCAGAGCAACAGGTTGTTGTGTGTTGTCTCGCATAGAACAATGAACCATGAATCAGATGCTTCCATGGAACTTCTATTCATAGGTTCAATGTTTTAAGTATGTACTTCATGTAATGTACCTACTGCAGCGGGTAGGGGCAACAGGCGTTCCGATTGACTCTGCTGTACGAACGCATTGCTCGTTTCGTTTGTTGGGTGTGTCCAGTGGAAGAACCGGTGTAAGCAGAAAGAAGAAGATCGATTGTGATGAATAATACATACAGTATAAGTGATTACGTGTGATTGTGATGATGCCGGAGATGAATACAACATTTGAAAAAGAAACATCATTCTGTAGTACTTACACTATGAATATAATAGCATAGGTACACAACTAGCAACTAGTATACTAGTATAGTATAAGTGCCGGTGATGACATGGATGCAACCCCTGCTCCAGTAGGTACTGTACTTTCTACCAACCTTGAGATGTAAGCTTTGATTATCACGATACCTACCTCGATATATATGGTGTACTGTATGTAGTATACCGAGTAGGTAGCTTACACATGTGAGGTACGGTATAAATCATACATGCAGTTTCAACATCTCCATCAGCTGGAAAATACTGTATACTATCTACTACTTCGTATACGGCAAGACTTGACGCCAATCGACCCACTAGCCGCGGTAATTATACGTAACAGGACTCTGTGACCGAAAGCCCCAACCTGAACTCGATCTGTAACACCCATTGGAACTACGTATGTACCCTGCCGTTCGAGCTACCGAGGTAGTACAGTAGGTAGTATACCACCTCGTACAACGATAGTATTCTGTCACCGCCACGCTTGTGATATATATAAATACTTCCAACTTCCGACTACCGTCGTGCCAGCCACATCCTTCGTTTGAGCGAGCTACTACCTATCATTCTATCCCGCATCCACAAGGTGGGTAGCAACCCAAGGCGTTGATTCCATCAAGCATACCACCGAGACCCCAAGGTCTATATATCCCATAGTGGCAAATCCAGGTCTGGACCCTTGACGCACGGGCTTTCGACTTCGTTCCAACCAAACCCCCTCCATTTTCCCAACAAACCGGCAACCGTGCCACACATCCTTCGACCCAGCCACCCCACGATGAGCCTGACAGTCCAGTACGTCCATCGGCTTTCGGAATCCCTTCAGCTCGCCTTACGTCATCTCCCCAAACAACCCATCTCCATCATCTACCTACTACCGATGCCATGTGGTATGTCGAGCAGCTATATATCTATATATGGCTATATATCGGATGCATCCATCATGTTATTGATGCAAAGTGAAGGGCCAGCATGCAAAGAGGTAAAATGCAGACAATTAGTCTCCCGCGTATTATTTGAGTGAGAAAAGGTATACGTATAATACCTAGGTTCTTACAAGAATGCAGCTGTATAAGGTAAACAGCTAGCTATGTGACGGCGTATCCATTCAAGCTACGTAGTATACATACATCGACCTCGTCGTCATCGTCGTCATCGTCGCCATCGTCGCCATCGTGAAGCCGTAACAACAAGGCGACAGACGGACGCCCGAACCTTTCATTCCATCCACCCATCCAGCCTATAGTACAGAACATACATACCCTTTCCCCTTTCCGCCGTTCTCTGCTCGTCTTTCATCTTTCATCCCTCATCGTAACCCGTAGTCCGTAGCCGTCGTCGTAGTCGTAGTGCCGAGGACCTGGCGCTTTCATCGTCTACACCCCCTGCCTCGGACGTGAATAAAGCGCTCGCCGAAGACCGTTATCCCGTCCATAGTCCGCTCCTAGAGGACCACCTCGTCGTCGTCGTCGTCGGGATCTTCGATGCTCGTCCGGCGGGCCGCCTCGTGCGTCGTCTTGATCGTTGTGTCGTCATCGTGAACTGCCTCGCCCGTCGGCTCAGCCGCCGCCGCCGCCGTTGCCGCTGTCGAGGATTCTTCGCCCTTCGGCTTCTCTTTTTCTTTCTCCTTGGAACCAAAGGGCCAGAGGCTCGTGAAAGCCGAGCTCTTGGGATTGTGAGGCGGCGGGTGTACCGGTAGAGGCTTGACGATTACGCTCGCCTTGCTCTGGTCCGTGTCCTTGTTATTCGTCTCGGGCATGGCGAAGTCACCAAACTCGTCGTCGTCGTCCTCGTCCGCTTCCGCCTGGTCCTCTTTGTCCGAGTCGGAATCGTCCCGTCCGTCACCGAACCTCTCTCGGCCTCTCTGTAGCGTACTGCGCCACCAGCCTCCACGCGAGGACCTCGAATCTCCCCAGAGGTGTGCGTCCCCTCCATCGTCGCCCAGGCCATCGTCGCTATCATCGTCTACTTCCTCGCCATCATCTTCAAAGGGGTTGCGAAGTGTTCTGTCTGCCCCCCTGTCCTGTTCCGCATCGTCTTGCTCGTCATCGTTTCCAAAGCTCGCGGTCTGCGCTGAAGCCGCTGTCGCACCTTTCTGGTGCATAGCGAGCCGTGCGGCTAGCTGCAGCCGGGCCCGGGAAGGTGGGATATTCAGAGGCGGCGGCGGTGGAGGAGGTGGAGGGATAGAAGGTGGGTCCGCAGATGAAGATGATGCGTTTAGTGGATCTGTATAGGCACGAAACTATAACGGCATTAGTCACAACTCGTAGAAGTACGGGGAAGTATTGGGAAACGAAATCGAAAGCACCGAGGGAATCATGTTCGCCATGTAGCACTGGGCCTTACTATAGACCTCTGCCCTTCACTGCTTTAGACCAGGACAAAAATGCATGATGAGAAGTAAGGGAGGCGACCACTCCGTCTCCGTAACCTGACGACACATGCACAAACCACGAACGGAGGCACTGTCATGACCAACACAGGAAGAGAGTATAGACAAGGGCCATATCTCTATCCTAGTGAAGTACTCTAAACCTAATGCCCGTCCATGGGTTCGGCGTAGTGAGAAAAGACAAAAAAAAAAAGGAAGCAGAAAGAAGCAGCAGGTCCGCAGAGATGCCAGGCCTATGCCGCTGAACCAACTCATCCATTACCGGGTGGAATAACTAGCACCACGCGCGCTCCTGGGAATAAACTGAAAAGGGCCACTAACCTCGGTGTTCACATCCTCGTCGTTGTCTTCAGCTTCATCCTCATCCTCGTCACTCGAGCTTCCGAATCCAGAGCCAGAGAGGAGTCCTGAGCTTATACTGAAGTGGCCGAGACTGCTGCCACTGCCGTGATCCCCCATATCCATGGTATTGCCGCCGCCGTTCAGGCCAGCTTCGGCAAGGGCATTAGACCCGCCACCTTGGCCTCCGCCGAGGCCGAGGCTATTCAGACCCATGCCTCCGAGATTGCCACCCATCTGGGGCCTATTGCTGAGAGCCACTTCCGGTCTCACGCCACCGAGAATGGCATTATCCCTCTCGCGGGTCTCTGCCAGCGCACCCTCGACATAGTTAATCCAGTCCTGGCTCATGACGCGGTCCAGGACCAGGTCGGAAAGAAGCTCTGGCGGGTTTCGCTCGGTGAACTTGACTACTTCTTCGGCAATCAAAGTCAGATGCCCCATGAACCCCATGCGGGTCCTGCTCTGGGCCTGAGATTTCTCACTGGACGTTTGTCCATTGATGATGGCGTTGGTGATATCCGCGGCCTCGAATAGAGAAATGGCGAGGGTGGGGTTGAACCCACGGTCCATCGGCCCGTTGAACACTTGTTGAACAATATCGTAGACGACGTTGTGAAGGAAATTGTTCCAAGGATATCGGAAGAAGAAGGACTGGATAGCTTATTAGATCATAATGAGTCGGATGGGGAGAGGGGTAGAAGTGGGATTTTACCAATATAGTGGGAACAACGTTGTTTCCAACAAACTGCATCTTCAGGAAATCACCGACGACTGGTTCAGGTTGCTCTGTCGCAGCGACTTGACGAGCCGATTCAGACTCCTGATTATCGGCGGGGGGGTTGTTAATGTTAGATAGGGATTGAAGCTCTGCATCTTGGGCCACTGGGGAGGCTTCGGCCGTCTGCGAAACTTGTGGTTCACGATTCTCTGACACGGGAAGCGGGTTCACCTTGGTCGACTTAGCTGCTGCCTTGTCTTCGTCTTCAGGTGTTTTTGGTCTGGTTGGTTCTTCTGGCGTGACCTCGGTGACGCTTGTTCGAATAGCACCATGGGGGGCCGAGCTGCTTTCTTCCGTCGTATGGACTGTTTCATTTGATACAGGAGTTTTATCTGTTACCTCCACGGACGTTGGGTTGCCGGATGTGGCTTTGGGCTCTATCTGTGCCGGTAATGGTTCTGTTTCCCTTTTTGTCGATTTCCTAGGCGACAGGGGAGCGACCATAAGCTCAGGGATTTCAAATTGAGGCTCGTCCATGCTTCCATCCTGCACGTTCAGGCGGGGCGAACTGAGAGGCTCGTCGACAAATTCGTCGTCATCCTTGTCGAGGAAAGACGCCGAGGTAGTGACAGGAATCTCATCCTCTGCTTTGACGAACTCGTGCGAAGTATCCTCGGTCATCTCACCAGAGGGCGTTACCTCTTCGAAGCCGTCGTCATCCGATGCGTTTGTCACCTCGAGCCGGCGGCTGTCGTCGGGAGAAGAATGACGAGTACGCATAGTCAAGTCCTCAGAGGAGTGTGACTCCTCACCCCGAGCGGCGGTGAGACGTCCGTCGAGACGTAGGCGACGGCGCTCTTCGTCGCGACGTGCAATGACCTGCTCCGAGCCGACCTCGTTGAGAAGGGCCATGTTGCTACAATGTAGCAGTTCGGCCATGAGCTCACAGGTCTTGAACCGATCAAAGCCCAAGGGCTCAATCTTGTCACCAAAGGTGGAATCAAGCCGCTGCTTTTGGGCCGGCGCATTGAGAACTAAGGACATGAAGTCGGGAACGTGCTCGGCAAACAAACGTAGAAGAGTGCCGAGATAAATGGGGTCGCGACTAGATGGCTGGGCATTCGCATCTGCGCCAACGTCGGGGTCGTAGTCCGAATTGTTTTTCCGGATGACTTCGATAATGATGCCCACGCCGACGGTTAGGGGATTCCCACCACCGAGCATATAGCCAATAATCCTCTCGACGCACGGACGAGATACGAGCTGACGCGTGAGTTCGTTGGGACCGATGCAAGCCTGTTCATTCTGGGAAGCGTTGGCAGAGACGGTGATGATGGCCTTGATGAAATCGCCGGCGGCAGTCTGAGTGGCCCAGCTATGCTCGGGTCCGAGGAAAGAGAGGAGGGCGGGCACGACATCCTTGGTATAGAGCCACTACGAGCCAGTCACGATACATGTTAGCGGGGGAAACAGTACCCTGATTAGGGGGGGGAGCATATATACCTCTACAACGCCCTGACCATCTTCGGTCCGCTCAAGACTGATGATCTTAAGCAGGAGGTCCATGATCATGGGGCAATCGACATGGCGGAGCATGTTGGGGACGGCATCGTCGAGAGACCGCAGCAGTTGCAGCATGTCGTGGGTCTTCTTGTCGAAGAGCGACTCGTTGACCTTGGTGAAATAGCTGGCCTGGAGGGGGTCGAGCGGCGCGGGCAGGGTGAGGAAGGACCAGAAGCTGGCTAGGAGGGCGCGGTTCTCCATCAGGGACTCGTAGATGGACCAGTTGTCCGAGGAAAGCACCTCGGCGGCGACGTAGGCGTAGCGGTTGCGCTTCTTCTCGGTCTCGTCCTCGTCGTTGCCGTCGCTAGTTGTCCTAGACGAGGCGCGGGGACGGCCGAAGGACAAGCCCAGCGACCTGCCCTTCTTGGAGGCATCGTCGTCGTGGTCGTCTTCGGTGTTCTCGACAGGCTCGAGCTTGGGAGCGACGACATAGTCGAGGAGCTTGGAAAGCACGCGGTCCTGGCGCAGGTACTCGAGCAGCTTCGTGTTGTGCTGCTTGAGCTCCTGGATCAGATCGCTCTCATCTAGCAAGTCCTCGAGCAGGAAGTCGGGCTTATCGAGGATGGTATCGATGGTGGAGATGTTGGCGTAGCCGCCAAACCTCCAAAACATGGCGAAGGTGTCGCGGGCGAGGCCGGGCGGGGGGGAAGACGGGCGGGAAAGGCGTGATACCTAACGCTGACGGAAGAGGGCGGGCGAGAGACGTGACGTATGAGCGGCAGCATGCGAGGGGTTTCTGAGTTGCCGTGGCTGGTATTATGGCGTTGCGTAGACGCACCCGGGCGGGGGCAGCCGCGAACGAGAAGAGAGATCGAGTCGGTCGAATCGGCCGGATGGTTGTTAGCTGGGAGACCCCTCTCTGCAGCTCATGTCATAGGCAACCAGAAGCTTGAAAGGCGGGAGGTGTCGTCGAGGGTGGATGGGGGGTGGAGACGGGGACGGGGACGGGGAGGAGAATAACAAGGCAGACAGACGACCAGAAGTGAAGGCGGCGTGGATGTTCACGTGATAAGACGTGTACAAGCAACCTTGGAGTGTGCGGGCAGGTCGGAAAGTCGAAAGATAGAGTGGCAAACAGGCAGGCGGGTAATTAACCTATCTACATGCGCAGCAGGAAGTGCGCGTGTGTCTGTCGTGCCGCTGTTGTGTCGTTGCTGGGTTCGTCACGCTGCGCTTCGGTGGCTGCATGGAGATTTCTAATATAAATAATAGTCCGGGACAAGGGCCAGAGAACCCCTAGGAAAGACAGCAAACAAACACGGTGAGAGCTGGAGCTGGAGCTGGAGCTGGAGCTGGAGCTGGAGATGGAGACGGAGCTGGACTTGCTTTCGGATCCGAACACTCGAGCCGGCTCAAAGACTAAGAGCTGTTGGCCAGAGGGGCTGTTCAGAGGTGCGTTGCTCGAGGTTCGGAGAGTAAGCCGGTCGGTCAGAGTTGTCGGTCAGTCAGGTTCAGGTTCAGGTTCAGGTTCGGGTTCGGGTGCGGGTTCGGGTTGAGGTCCAGGTCCAAGATCAAGTCGATAGTAAATGATGTCGACCAGCATCTACCGCATAACAGGCCAGTTTACAGGGCACACAGCACACAGGGGAGTCGGGCAGCGAGCGAGGGCGGCTTATTGGATTATTGGATTATTAGATTATCGCTGATTGCTGTTCTGGTGTCCGTGGGTGCGTTCTGTTGCCCGTGGGTCGTGAGTCGTGGGTCATGGATGGATCGTGGGGGAGGTAGCCAGCCGTCGGCACGGGGAGAGGGGGGTAGCTCACTAACAGACTGGGCCATGAAACAAGCTGGTCGGCGATAGACAGATACAAGGTGTCTCGTCTCGTCATTGGCCGGTTCGATCTTGGCGAGAGCCATGTGCTCCCCACATGGGCTCCCCATTTAAGGTCATACCTACCGTAGAAGGGTTCTACTATAGGCACCTAAAATCTGACCTTAGGGACGTGGTCTAGGGCACGTGGGCGGGGGGCTTTCGTCTGCAAGCGGGGGGAGGGGCTGCCCTGTTGGAGCTTCCTTCAATTCGTTAGATGGCGGGTATATGGAATAAACGTGCGAGGTGCATCAATCACATGCTAGATCCGCCTTTGCCTGATCTTATCAAATTCAGCCATTCTCGTCTTCATATTGTAAACATAGGTACATTAGGCATGTTATAAACATCAATGTTGTATATATATGTAGAATTCAAATGTTTAATCCATTCTCAACCATGGAATTAACCTACGATTTTGCGTTCAACGTTTAACAAACACCTGGTTAAGGATAAGCAAGTCGGTATAGAGCCCATCTATCTACCTACTTAACACTGCCGAATCACCAAATCAGCCAGGTACACAGCAAGACCACCAACCCGAATCCCAACCTGCCAACTCTATCCCTCCAACCACTCCCGCCACTCCTAATCGGCCCGGACCCGTCCCCCCCGCTCCCAGTCCCAGTTCCCCCCGTGTCAGGGACTCTCACGCCGTCCCATAGGACCAGGCTCTTCACCCCTCCCTGAACGACGTCCACAGGTGCGACGAACGCCATCTGGCTCCAGCTGAAGACGGTATTACGCCCGCCGAACACGAACACCTCGAACCTGCCCCTGAACGTGCCGTTGACGTATACTCGGCTCCCGCCGATCACATCGCTGGTTATGGTTATGTTGGCTGGTGTGGTGATGGTGAGGGGGGTGTGGGTTGACTGTGGTGGTGATGTTGTTAGTCTGGTGGCGGGTTTGGGAATAACGGGATCACATGACGAGATCGAATTGGAGGGGAGTTGAGAGGTGAGTTTGAAGGGTAGTGGTTGGAAGTAAACAGTCAAGTAAGCTGAAGAGGCCCGTAAAGCAAACATGGTGTAAGGGAGCATAAACCTTCCAGCCATAGAGCTTCAAGATTAGGCCGGCGCAGAAAGGCGGCCGTAGCTGATACTGCCTACCCCAACGAAACAGGCCAAAACCCGAAGATCGTGTGCAAGGAAACAAATAACGATAGCGGCAAAATCGTAGAAAGAAAATCGCACACTCACAGAAGTAACATTGGCCCAAATCCGCCCCGGAGCACCAGGATCGAACCCATCGCCCTTGCCGACGGAGCGCAGCGGATATTCCCAGCCGTCGGCCACGAAACCCAAGATGCCACTCTCGGACAACGCCAACGTCACGTCGTCCGACGAAAGCGTGAACGGCCCCGTCGCGGATAGAGCGAGGGTGTAGTTCACACCCTTGCTGCCGTATCCCAGGTGCACCTCATCACCACCATCCGCAGTTTTGTCGCCGTCCCGCGTCCACGATATCAGCTCTCCAGCCTGGCTGGTGTGGTTCGACGAGACGGCGACCCTCCGGTCGAGATTCTGCCCCGGCGCCCGCGCGGCTAGGAAATCAAGCGACGCATCGACCGAGGTCGCGTCGACCCCCACGCCGCGGTGCCCGCTCCACGCGCGGGCCGCGACGAGCGGGATCCCGCGGCGCACGGCATAGTACGCCTCCAGCTGCGTCGACGCGTCCGGGCCGTTATCGTTCCACGCGGCGAGGATGGCGCCCTTGTTCCCCTTCCCCGCCGCGCCGGACGGGAGCTGCTCGGTCAGGTTCACCGGGTTGAAGAGCGAGGGGTCCCATTGCCACCCGCTCCGCCCCCCGAAGTTGAGCACGCGCGTCTCGTTGAAGAACTGCGGGTACGGCGCCGGCAGGATGGGCGTGTGGTCGTTCTTGATGCTCATGTACGCCCACCAATCTTCCGTGTTGACGAGCTCGTATCCGGATTCATGGAGTGCTACCGGATCCGACTGGCCGTATTGCCAGTGCTGGATGATCACGCTGGGGTCGATCGTCAGGGTCTCCGACGGCTCCTCTGTCCCCCATATTCTCACACGCTTGCTGGCCGTGGCGTTGATGAATGCCGATAGCTCGTTGACGAAGTTGATGTAGTCGTTGGCGAGCGTGGAATCGTACTCGTCCGCGCCAATGTGCACTTCTTTTGTCTGGAACCAGGGGAGGAACTCTTCCCATATCTTCTTCACCGTGGGGATACTGTCGGGATGTGTTAGGTTGAGCAGGTCTTTCTTATCAAGTGCCAGTGCGGGCTTCCATTTGGTGATGCTCAAGCAGTGACCTGGGGCCTCGATCTCGGGTATGATCGTGATACCCCTGGCGGCACAGTGTTGTTGAAGGTCCTCGAAGTCGGCGCGGTTCAGCGTTTCGTTCCGCCTTTGGATGAGCCCTTGTAGGTCGTCGCTCTCTGGGCGTAGAGAGAACTGCGCATACACCTCACTCCAGGTGTTGTTGTGTCCACGGTTCAAAGGGTAGTTGTCGCTTGTGTGGTAGTGGAACTCGGACATCTTGAAGAAGGACGCATAGGTGCAGAGTTCCTTCAAAAAGGAGGGCGCATACCATTTCCTCCCGGCGTCGAGCATGAAGCCCCGGCTGGCATAGGCAGGAACGTCGGTAACGCGAGATGCTGGCAACGCAGTCCAATTCGATACCATCAACTGCTGTAGCAGTGTCCGGGTTCCCCACCACGCCCCACGAGCTCCCGAGCCGCTGATGACGGCGCGATTGGCTCCAATCTCCATCATATATCCTTCTTCTGTAGGGTTTCCATCTTCATAGGAAAGAGAAGCAGCATCGCCAGGGAACTCTTTGAGGATAATGCCGCTGGCATTTGTTGGTGGCGCATCAACGACATCAAGTATCCATTTCTTTGGTGACGCCTCGTTTAAATCGTCGACAAACAACTGGGCGAATTCTAGGCCTGATGGGGGAATCAGGGTGAGGCCGCTGGTATCACGATGGGATGCTAGACTCTTGGTGATATATACCGTCGTTGAGATCCCATCAAGGGAGACGCCAACTGTTGCTTCATCGTGAGATGTGGGTTGAGTCGGAGGGAGGAGTTGAAGAGACGCTGAAACTGCTCCAGATAAAGCGAGTAAGATCCCCGTATACATGACGCCGAGTTGTATCCATGTAGGGACGTATCTATCTATGGGCGCGAGATACCAGCAAACAATAGATTATCAAACAGCGGTAACATACCATGATGTTTATACACGACGAGTCCCTTCTCGAATAGGAAGTATGCTGCAGCATCCCCCCACCTTACCCCCACCTCCAAGACAATCCTCCCTGTCCGATCAAGACCCGGTGAGAGGCGAATGAATGGAGGGATGTAACGTAGTAAGTTAGTATCCAATGAGGTCTTACTTGGATCGTGGTTTGTATGTTTAAGCTAAGTAGATGTAGTTTAGCCCATGGGGGAACTGTTGGCCCAGGATGGCTCACTTCGGCCCTGGCTGGAGTCACCGAGTTTCCGGGACAAGATACTTACTTCACCTACCTACCCGCGCTTGTTGTAGAAGACCAAAGCAGCCTCATAGATACATAACCTCCTGCTGTAGAGGAATCATCACGGTTGTATTCAGTGTGTTGCATGTCACGTCCATTGAAGACATCAGGCAGCATGGAAAGACCCAGAGGGCCACTGTGCCAGAAATACAAAGTCGTATGTGACTGAATTGAAACCATGCCCGTAGGCTACGAATGGGTATCTAGTATTATTTCTTGCGAATATCGCTCCTGCGATCCAAAATTAGTTTCTATAGCATCAAGAAAGCGCACCATGGAAGATGACGCAAACCTTTCCCACAAGTAATATGACCATATATGTCCCCGCCTGGCTCTCCGCCTCCCGCTGGAAGATGGCGTGTCGAGTCTCGTGTGTCTAGCTGTTTGTTCACAATAGGCGCCCTATCCCGTATGTATGATCACATCAACTCCAGACGCGCAGATGGGTTCTCGACCGTATAACCAGAAGTCGTGGATCGGGCCGTGCTCTTGTTCTCGAGGTACACCTGGCAAGTAAGCAGCGGGAGCAAGGGACTTGTTTTGATATAATTGTGATAGGTATCTCTTCAATTCGCAAATACCCGCACATTTAGATCTACACTCCCTGTCGCGATGACACACCTCATCTGCACATCAGAGGCCGTGGCGCCTGGTTTCGAGACACCGTTGGTGGTGCCGTTAGAGCCCTCTGTGTTGCCGTTGGTCACAGGTTCGTGCACGATGCCCGGTGCCCAGCGCAAGCACGAGACGAAATGACCGTGGGCGTCGGCCAGTATCTTGACACACTTCCCTTCCTGGGTCAAATCCCAGCACCGTAGCGTTTTGTCGTCGGCGACACTCAGAAGATATTTGCCACCCGGGTGAAATACCAAAGCCCGTACCCAGTTATCGTGCTTCAGCGTCTTGATACAGTTCCCCCTGGCATCCCATATCCGTATAGACTTATCCCGAGAGCCTGTGGCCATGAATTCGGCCGCACTCGACGCGGGCGGCGGTTTCTTGAGGCCGGCGAGTGGTGCTAGATGGGGGTATGTCGAGGGAGGAGCGAGCGTACAGCATTCGATGGTGTGTTCGTGGCCGACGAGCGTTAGCTTGCTTTCGGGGTTGGCTAGAGATATATCCCAGAGCCGGGCGGTCTGGTCATTCCCGGCCGATAATAAGTACCGTCCATCGGGCGACGGACACACGTCCCTGACCCAGTCTGCATGGCCACGGATGGTCTTGACGCAGTACCCCGTCGACACGTCCCACACACGCAACGTCTTATCCCTCGATGCAGACACGAGCAGATTGCCCGAACTGGGGGCCCCGGCGGCACCGGAGGGGATGAAACGAACGGCACTAACGCTGTGATCATGCCCCGGCAGTGTCCGGATGTTCTTGTACTCGTCGGACGGATCCCATAGTTTGATTGTCAAGTCGCTCGAGCAAGAGGCCAGGAGGGTGCCGCCCCTGGGGCCGCCAAAGTCGACATCCAAGACGGCCTTGGTATGACCTTTGATGGTGCGCTCCAGCTCGCCCAGCTCCCAGTCCCAGATCTTGATGGTGTAGTCCTCGGAGCCCGAGGCGAGGGAGGAGAAGACGGGGTGGAAGGCGACGCAGGTGATGGGCTCGCGGTGGGATTGGAGGGTGTGGCGGGCGGGCGATCTCGGGAGCCAGCTCGTGGGGTCTTGGTTCCGGCGGGAGAGGGATGTCGGGGTGGCACTATCGAGCTCGGACTGCAGTGTTGTGTTTCTGGATTCGAGGTCCATAATCTACACGGCGAACGAAAGCAGGTTGACAAGTTAGCCCAGCAAGAACCGGGATCGGGGATCGGGGCGCATAGTGGTGGGCGGGGCGACACAGTCGGGTTGTGGGTACCTTTTTCTGCAATCTCACGACACTTGTCCACTTCTTCTCGAGCAGGCCCTCGTACTTTTTCGCCGTGGCATCGTCAAAGGTGCTGGTGAGGTCCAGCTCTTTCCGTAGTGCGGCAGCGGCATCGGGCAGACTGTTGGAGGCCAAGTAGGCGATGATGGCCTTGTGTCTGCGTATACGATGCCGATAGTTAGCGGGAATGATGGCCAAGATACGAGGGAAAGGAGGAGGAGAAGGAGGAGAAGAAGAAGAAGAAGAAGAAGAGAATCAAGAAACAAGTCAAACCATACAGCTCGTCGGCTTGCCGTGGGGTTAATATTTGCGTCATATCGGGCTGGATCCAAGAGGGTTGTTCATATACATGCGCATGCGCTCGGGCTCACGCTCAGAGTGACGGTGACGGTAACAAGCCCACCAAAACCGGATTATATATCGGTACAAGAAATGGATGAACCAGGTGTAATATAAATAGTCCTATCACTAGAGCCGGTGGCGTTGACAAAGAACCGGGACGAGGCGGCCTGAGGGAGGGGATCGCAAGGGACCTGTCGGAATAGCGTACTGTAGGAAATGTGAGAGAGGAGAGGGGGGGCAAGGGGGAGAGAAAGGAGAAGATGATGCCGGGTGGGTTTGTCGTCGTTGTCGGTGGTGACGGGGGGTGACGGTGGTGACGGTGAGGGCGGGCGAGACTGTGATGGAATGGAAGTGGATGGATGGGCCGTGGTTGATCGCGTGTCACGCTTTCTCCTCAGTTGCTGCTGGATTCCGAACCGCCTGTCGCCGAACCATTCATCCGGTCGCAGTTGGGCGGATATAAAAAAAAAAGGCCCGGGGTTTGAAAAGGTGGCGGATGTATTGTCTTGTCTTGGGTTTAGACACCAAACGTCCCTTCTAGCAACAACCAGACACAGGCACTATAGGTTCACGAGAGAAGTGGAGGGCTTTGATTCTCTGGCATTGAGCAGCCTACAAGACAGAACAAGTTTTGTTGTTGTTGTTGTTTGGACTGTCAGTGGTTTTGGTGGTGACAGCACGGAGAGGTTGATAAGTTGATAGGTTGACTTACTGGTAATGTCACCGTTTGAGCATAGCAGAGTTGATGGTGGCATTTCGCATTGACACGCACGGGTACTTTGACCCGATGCCCGACAGGTACTTTTAGGTGGTGGGCTGATGACATGGAATGCGCTGTACTTGGGGCCAAAAACAGTGGAAAATGTGCTCTTCGAGGTTTGTACCTATGCTGCCCTAGGCAGGTACACCTCTACAGTATTTCCAGTTCGGGCTTAGACGTCTGGGGCTCTCAGGGTGGTCGGGGCACTCGGGGCATTTGGGGGCACTTGGTTGCTCCCCCGACGGGCGGGAAACATGCCCAGACAGCCCCTCTTCCCCTCATAGGTCATCCCTAGGTGGGTAGCCACCAGCCAGCAGCAGCCAGCAGCAGCCGCCAGCCAGGGGTTGCGTCACTGGGCTTCTCTCTCACTGGACCATGGCGGGTCTTTTTGCGCTGTTGGTTCGTTGTCGATGATGTGTGCCAACAGGGTTGCAGGGTTCTTCTTGTCTTTCCGATAAACAATGACCATCCTGATGGTGCGTCTAAACACCAGACACTCAACATTGAACATTGAAACCTCAACTGTCTCTTATATGGACTCGATCCATCCCGGTTTCCTCCATCGGTCCATTGCTTGCATGTAATTTAATGAATTAATTGTACATGTTCAATTTGCATTTGCATCCGCATCTGTATTACCTACCTACGCTTTGCGCCCACGCCCCGGAACCCCATCGTCCCATTTTCTCGCGCCCACCGCCAATCTTGGAATCCTGTCCATGAACACACAAAAACCACTGGACTAATACTGCCGGCCATCCATCGGCGCAACAACAGCAAAGCCTTCATAATTCCTTGGCTACCTGCCCGCCTACCCACCTAGACGGAGTGCATGTATTTGTTCCCTGCGTATGCGTATGCGCGTGTAAGGTGCGTTTGCTCGCCTGACCGGCACTGACACTGACGCCGACACTGACACTGACACTGACACTGATTCCCGTTCCCGTCCCCCTCCCACTCTGCCACTCTGCCGCTCTCGTCCCTCCTTCCGTCGTCCGATCTCCTGGCCCTTCACATTCGCAACACCAAGACGAGTCACAGCCACACGCATTTGGCTATGACCTCCAGAGGTGCATGTGCATGTGCATGTGTAGTGCATGCACCATCCCACTTGCGCTCCAGCCACAATCAAGATCCCCCGTCGTGTATATACCTTACTATTCCATCGCAACAGATGATTCCCTGCCCCTCTCGGCCACCGCAACTGCCCTCTCCCCAGAACACCCGAGAAGGAGAATGAGACCAGCAGCAAGAGGACGACGAAGAGGAAGATGCCCGACCAACCGCCCAAAGCCCCCCTCTTGCCTAGACTGATCCGCAAAGTAGCTGCCATCCTACCACCGAAACGCCGGAAGAACAAGAGCAACGCCGGCAACGACGACGACGACAACGACAACAACGACGAGCCCTCGAAATACAAGAGCAGTAGCAACGATCCACCTCTCTGCTGCGGCCCCGAACCGACGCCAACACCGACACCAACATCGACACCATCTGCCCGCCCTCTCCATCACCATCACACCTCCCACGACGACGAGCTCGCCCGCTCGAAGAACCCCCACCTGTCTGCCGCCATGGCCGACGGAGAGCCAGACTACAGCTCTCTACCGCTGACAGACCGATGGGTGCACAAGGTGCGCTTCTCCTCCTCCTCCTCCTCCTCCTCCTCCTTTCCGTCGACTCGTCATGTGTCCAATACCTTTGTACTGACTTGCCCGCTCCCTCCAGGTCTGGAAGGTCCGCAAGCAGGCCTACGAGGATGCCATCAAGCAGTTCGAGATCACCCCCGACGAGCATGATCCCGCCTTCCGCCCCTTCAACCAAGACCCCAGCTTGTGGAAGGGCGCTGTTGCCGACTCCAACGTCGCCGCCCAGTCCGACGGTATTGCCGCCTACTGCTCATTTCTCAAGTTCGGCGGCCGTGAGGGTTGCCTCCGCTCGCGGGGCCAGGTCATCTCCCCCATCGTCGAGAAGGGCCTCGTGTCCACGCGTCCTGCCACCAAGGCCTCCTCTATCGAAGCCCTCCTGCTGCTGATCGAGCTCGATGTCGCCGCGCCCGTCGTCGAGGACATCCTCCCTGCCGTGTCCGCCAAGCAGCCCAAGGTTATCGCCGCCGCCCTCGCCGCTCTCACCACCATCTTCCACAACTACGGCTGCAAGGTCGCCGACCCCAAGCCTGTGCTCAAGATCCTTCCCAAGGCCTTTGGCCATGCCGACAAGAATGTCCGAGCCGAGGCCACCAATCTCGCCGTCGAGTTCTATCGCTGGCTTCGAGATGCCATGAAGCCTATGTTCTGGGGCGATCTGAAGCCCACCCAGCAGACAGACCTGGAGACTCAATTCGACAAAATCAAGGCCGAGTCAGCCCCCAGGCAGGAGCGTCTTTTGCGGTCGCAACAAGAAGCCATGGCCCGAGCCCCGCCACCCGGCGCTGGAGGCGAGGAAGCATACGAGGACGACGGTGCCGAGGAACCCGCCGAGATGGACGCGTTCGACTTGGCAGAACCTCAAGATGTGCTGTCCAAGGTGCCCGCCAGCTTTCACGACAATCTCGCCTCCTCCAAGTGGAAAGATCGCAAGGAGGCCCTCGAGGGTCTCTTCGCCGCCCTCAACGTCCCGAGAATCAAAGATGCCGACTTCAACGAGATCAATCGGGGCTTGGCCAAGAGCATGAAGGATGCCAACATCGCTGTCGTGACCCAGGCTGCCCAGTGCATCGAGGTACTGGCCAAGGGTCTGCGGAAGGGCTATGGCAAATACAGGTCCATCGTCATGGCCCCCATCATGGAGCGCTTGAAAGAGAAGAAGCAATCAGTTGCTGACGCCCTGGGCGCCGCCCTGGATCAGGTCTTTCAGGCCACGACCTTCTCCGAGTGCTTGGAGGATATCTTGGCTTTCTTGAACCACAAAAACCCTCAAGTCAAGGAAGGCACGATGAAGTTTCTCGTTCGCTGTCTTCGGACGACGCGCGATGTCCCTAGCAAGCAAGAAGTGACCAGCATCGTCGAGGCCGCCAAGAAGTTGCTGGCCGAGTCAAGCGAGGGCCTCCGGTCCGGCGGTGCTGAAGTACTCGGAACCGTCATGAAGATTCTCGGGGAGCGTGCCATGAATCCCCATCTCGAGGGATTGGACGATATTCGGAAAACCAAGATCAGGGAATTCTTCGACAAGGCCGAGGTCAAAGCCAAGGAAAGGCCCAAGCCTGCGCCGGCTCCCGCAGCGAAAGCCCCTGCTGGAGGACCTAAGAAAATTGTTGGAGGTGGGCTCAAGAAGGCCCCAGGCGCAGCGAAGAAGATGGCACCCGCTGCCAGCGCGCCACCGCTAGTAGCGGAATCCGCACCCCCACCGACGTCCAAGCCCGCCGGACCTAGTAAGTTGGGAATGCCCAAATCGGGAGGCGCCTCGGGTCTGAAAGCCCCACAGCGACGCCTGGGTGCGCCGGGCGTCGCGTCCCCACGAAGAGTTGCAGCGCCGCCACCACCTCCTCCCGTGGAAGACGAGGAGCCCATGCAAGCCTCACCTCCGCCCAGACCACGCATCGGACTGGGCCGTGGTGGTTTAGCGGGTCGATCATTAGCCAAGCCTATGGCCGCTCCGGCACCGGCCCCTGTGGCCTCGCCGCCCCCGTCGAGCGGACTGACGGCTATAGAGAGAGCCGAGCTCGAGGAACTTCGGGCTGCCAACGAGCAGTTTATGCGACAGGTGGATGAATTACGGCACGACAAGAGCAAGCTCTCCTCCGAGATCCAAGAGTTGAAGAACCAGAACGCCGGACTCATCGAGGACCACACGCGAGACGTGCTGAGTATCAAGGCCAAGGAGACGCAACTCGTCCGAGCACGCAGCGACGCAGAGGCAGCCGAGCAGGTCAACGAGAGACTTCGCCGGGAACTGGAACGTCTCAAACGTGCGCTTAGTAGAGCTGAGGGACTGGGCGTTTCGGGTGGCCTGGCGAGTCCGACGGTCACCAGTCCGACACACGAGGACGTGGGCATCTACCGCGATAGTTCGAACAGCACCGGCACGCGGTCTAATAGGATCAGTTTCACGAGCACGTTGTCCGAAGAGAAAGAGAATGGCGACGTGCCGCACAGTTATCCTCGGAGCAAGCTTAGCCCGGATATGCGGTATACCAGTGGTTCAAGTGGGCGTGGCAGTCCCGCACGTGGCTTCCGAAGTGCCCACTCGGATGACGCGACACACGGGCCCATTGGAGGTTCGGGCATGACAACATCGGCCGGCAACGGGGAAAACTGGAAGAGGGCGGCCGAGGTGACGAGCCAGCTCAAGGCCAGGATAGAGCAGATGAAGGTAAGTGATGCATCCGAGAGAAATTGGATTCGGGCAGTCGCCTACTGGGTTCCGGGACTAATCTTCTTGCAGGCTAGACAAGGGTTCAATCGTCCGTGAAATTAGATAGACAATGCGATAGAAGGGATTCTCTCTTTGTGACATATGGCGTTGGTGGTTAAGCTGCCTGCCCACGAACATGATGGGATGGGATTGGTAGTCGGTGTGCATGCATTTTTTGGCGTCATGGATTAATACCCCCTCTGTTCGTCATGTTCGGTCGCCCTTCGAAGGATGGATGGTTGTACGCACTAGCATGTTTGGTAGATACTTAAGTACATAATGAACGACCTTTCGAGGATTTGATTGATATGTGGTCAATACAGAGAGATGTTTGAATACATGCTTGAGATGGGTGGCGACGACGACAACGACGACATCGAACTTGAATTTTCACGCTCTTTGGTGCCAAACCTTTGCCCAGACAACAGTGAGAGAAGAGCCCATGTAAGTGCGTCCTGTGTCATCTCAATCGAGCTTCGACCGCGCGCTGCTCACTGCTTAAATGTTCTGAATAGCCAGCTTCACTGCTATTATCAAGTACTTATTCTTCTTATATACAGCTCTCATAATGTGGGTTCATAGACGACGGAAATGAATGTGCATGCTTGGAAAGGCTACTGCTACAGGCTCGGTGTCGGGCACCTTGGATTTGCTAAAGGATGAACGTCACAAGGGACGCTCTCGGCCTTTTATAGAACTAAGGATTGGGGTGCTTGTGCCATGTAGGTTGAAGCTTTTAGAGCTCTGAGAGGTAGTGGCATATATGTGTCGTGTCATTTGTTGTAATATCGTGTTCAACCCGGAGGTGCATAGATGTGTGTGATGACCCAAATTGGCGGGATATCGTTCTCGTATGTATTAGGTATGGTATTCACAATTTTACATTCACCGTCTAATTAAAGGGATAATCAAATGGCGCACGGAAACATGGCCGCACTTTAGCACTATAATTAGATTTATAAATGCATGGGAAGCTCGACTAGCTAAGGATGCCGCCGTCCATGTTGACCGGCACTCTCCGTCCCGTGTCTCGATTCCCGGGAACCGGCGGCTAGTTTCGTCAAAACCCGACCGAGCACCCCTGACGACCAGGAGAGTGCACTTGCAAAGAAGCCGGTGGGGGGACCCGAGAGCCGGTCGTTAATTGTCATGCCGAGTGGACCCCGAGACGCCTCAAAAAGCTTCCCATGGCTCGCTCGTCACGGGGGCACGTCTACCTATTTCGACTAGAATGGAATGAGTATACAGTACTCAGCCGAGTTTCACGGTTACGCATTCCTTAAATTGATGCTCAACCTTGAATTTTATTTGAGGGATTCAGCTTGTTCGAGAACAGATCGGCACAAACTGGGGTTTTACATATTAGATCTATTATCTACAGTATTAACATAGATTCCGCGACAGAGTTATAACTGCCCGTCATCCTCCTAGCGCTAAGCGCTAGGCGCTTTTCGACGGTTGAGCTTCCTGTTGGGCATCCCCATCGCTCTTTGCTCGGCATCATAGCCGGACTTTTCCCCTTGGAAAATGCATGAATATCAACTTCTTACGTACGCAGCACTGCCGCTAGTACCAAATAACGGTCTTACTGTAACGCCTTCTAATGACCTACATGCCCGAGTAAGCCGGATCTACCCTCGGAAGACCAGCGACAATTCAGCTCTTGTTTCGTTATTCCCGGTCTTCCAGCACAACTACTAGGTGAAGCCTCACGGAACCAGAAGGGAATGAATAGCAACAAATGAAGCGGTATGCCGCCGAGAGCCGCGTGAGAGCTGCATATCAAAAACCGCCTATCTGAAGATGAAGTAAGTAGTTTATATAAATAGACGTTCTTGTCCTCGTGTTTCCTGCTCAGGTTCGACTTCCCAACCACAAAGCCCAGCACTAAGCCAAGTATCTTTTTTCGAGTCTTTAATAATTCTTAGAAGCGGTTTCGTCCATTGTAATGAAGGCTTCGATTCTCTTCTCGGCCTTATGCATGGCCTGGGTTTCCACCCAAGCTAGCTTGCCTGCGTCCAGAAGTAGCAAGAGCACCAGCGCCGAGTCACCCCATCTGCCAGTATGGAAAAGGAGGCAAACAAAGCACCTGCGGCCGGTGGTAGAGAAGCGAGAAGTACCCGAGCCAAACACCGATGGACGGGGTGCCCCCGAGGATGGTATCTATCCAGACCCCATCTCCTCCCTGAAAGATGTAATATATTTTCTAATTCAGTACACAGAAGGTCAAAACATAGCGATCGAGTTGCAAAACCCGAGCGCCCTGAACCCCCCTCCCACTGACGGTGGGATGGTTCCTAATCTGAAATGGAGCTTCGCGTTGTCGAACACACTCAAGAACAAGGGCGGATATATCCGGGAGCAGGTATGTGGGCTCAGAGTAGCTTTCTCGCTCGCTAACCCCTGTTCCCCTTACTGTAATCGCAATGGATGCTGAGTTAAACTTCTCGGCAGCTCGAATCTGATCTCCCCCCAAGCACCGATTTCGCGGGCGCTCAGAATCATCTGACCAAAGGATCGATTAGGCAAATGCACTGGCATAGCTGCGTAAGTTGACCAATTTGGCGGGCATTCGCATTATAGACTTGACGTAGTACTAACCCTAGACAATAGAGTGAATGGGGATACGTTACGAACGGGACTGTATCAGTAAGATACCGATTACACTGAAAGATCGTTTACCAATATTAGGCATGACGGGACTAATTAGCCGCTGGCTGGCCACGAAACAGATTAGCATGGTGGACAACAATGGCCGGAACCAAGTTGAAAATGCAACGGCCGGCGACATCTGGTTCTTTCCTAAGGGCCAACCGCATGTCATCCAGGGACTTGAGGACTCGAACGAGTACCTGCTGATCTTCGACACGGGCGACTTCGCCAACGAAGGAGTGACCTTCAATGTAGACGATTGGCTTATTCACACGCCCGCCGAGGTCCTCCTCAAGAACTTCGGGCTTGATAACACTAGCACCGCGTTCGATCACGTGGACCCAAGCTACGGCAGCATCAACACCGGCAGGGTGGCTGACGAATCGGTCGACTCACCCTTCGGGCAACTGACTGGTAATGCGTCATGGTACTTCCCGGCTTCCAAGATGGAGTTTACTCAGGCGCCGGGTGGCGGAGGCTCGTATAAGCGTGTCGACTCGACCAATTTCCCCGTCTCGCAGAAGATTGTTGGGCAGATTGTCCAAGTCAAGCCACGGGGCATGCGAGAGATGCATTGGCACCCCAACGTATGTCTTAAGCCAACGCTGGCGAAACCAATTGAAATTACTTTGCAAGTGCCGTTGTTTAGTTAGTTACTAACCTTCTGCCTCCCTTAGGGTGTCGAGTGGCTTTATTTCCAGTCCGGCACTGCTCGGGCGACCGTGTGGTGGGGAGCTGGCAATGCCCGTACCTTCGACTTTACCTCTGGAGATACCGCTGTATTCCCCGACAATTCGGGTGAGTGCAAATGGAGCGCACTAATACGGCACAAGACATCTCTTAACTGATAACGTTCCAACAGGCCATTACATTGAAAACACGTCGGATACCGACGATCTCTTCTACCTCGAAATATTCAACTCTGACGTTGTGGAAGATGTCTCTCTAACTCAGTGGCTCGCATTGACACCCCCTGACCTGGTATCTCAGGTCTTGAATGTCAGCATTGATGTTGTGAAGGCTCTCCCGAAGGAGAAGCAGGTTATATTGGCTGCAAAGCCGTGATCTGGGGAGCCATAGCGGAGCGTGTTAACATGAGTTAGATGTTGCCACGGCCTAAAACCATCTACCAATCTTCATTTGTGGGTTCGAGGAATTGGGCGCTGCTATCGACTCATGTTGTTTGCGAATCCCCCGGGTCTTTACCTGGTAATTATCTTTCTAGTACCTGTATTTCTCCAAGTCAATATTTATAGAGCCTGAGCTATCATAGGGGCCAATAAAATTAGCTCGAAACGGAACTTCACACCATTTAGTTTGCTGTTTGCTCCAGAAATGCGGTTTGCTAATACTGTACGAGGAGAGAAAGTTCTGACTGTACTGGAGAGATGTCTCTTTTCGCTTCTGTGCGACCGATCCAGCCCCTGGTTGCTTCGGGTTCGTTGTACCGTGGTATATTTAAGCGCCTGAACATCTCTCTGCCTCCTTGCGTACTCTTTTTACCCCTGTATCGTTATGTGCCCCGGCCTTTATCAAGGAATGACTCTCAAACGCCTGGTGTTGTCCGGCCTACCTACCGCTAAACAGGGTGGCCTGTGGTGTAGCAAGGAGACGAGAGAATCCTTAATCATCCCCACTAGTTGTGTAGGCAAGCACCGATTCCTGACCAACGATCAGCGCCTCTATAAGAAGAGGCGCCAACAAAGGCTGGCTCAAGCTAGGTCTTCTCTCCGACTGACTATTTCTCCAAGAGATCACGTCTAGTTGAGCAGTACCATAACACCGCGATGTATTGTAGAGACTCTCCGGACGATGTATTTGTCTGCGGTAGTTGTAGTTGCAAGAATTTGAAGGGCCACTAGAAGAGCAAAGATTAGCGAAATACTACGAGAAAACTGCACAGCACATAGCCACGCGTACAACAATAGCGACAGTAGGCAATAAGCTACGATTTGGGAACGGGGAGAACTTTTTCAGAGCCTATCTACAACGCGGCTACTTAGCTAATAACATGAACTACCTATACTCGCCACCCGATGTTGTCTGTAAGACGAAAAAGGGATGACATTTTCTTTTGGCCTACCGGGACATGTCACACTAAAATCTGTTGGCTGTGGTTGTTGCTGTTTAGACCAGCGTGGATCACACTTGGTATCCTCCCGGTAGCACGAAAGGGGATTTTTACCGCCCACCTTGCATGAATGGTACCGATGCCTGTTACAGTATTGCTTTCTATGAAAGAATGGTTGCCGTGTTTTGGGCATTACTCTTAGAAGCCAGAGCCACCTGCTTAAGGGATCTAGGGTTATCCCACAAAAAAACCATTTGCACCATCATTATGCTTTAACGCTCATACTAGAAATTATTGAAAATTATTCAAAATCTGGGGAACAGTACAGAACACGACACACCACATTTCATTGCAGCATTATACCCGACACGAAAAAGCGCTGTAGTATAAGTAAAAAATGACTTCCCTTACATTAACTAAAGATCGCTATTATGCTGTTACAGACATGGCGGCAACATCAAACTATCAGCTGCGGACCACTGTTGATAGTGGGCTAGAAAAGACTATGAGTCCAAACGGAACCCCGAGTCCGAATAGTAGAGAGAGGAGCCTACAGGTATGTGCCCCTGCCCCATTCTGGTAACCTATCTTGTTCTCCATGAACTCTTAGAGGACTTCTAGTCTTATGTTTGTTTTTATTACGGTCCTTGTTCACGATGGGAATACTCTGCGTTTTCACACTTTTTTATCAGAACCTTGTGACTGACGTCTGATAAATTATAGCTTCAGGCGGCCTGCGAAATGCTCCGCGACCTTGTGAAACGCAGGCAGTCTACTGTATCTAATTTCATACAACCAAAGGCGAATCCAACTGAGCGGCTAGAATATGATAAGATCACAACAGGGATATTAGCGTCGAAACAAGCTGACCAGGCCCCACGAGCGCAAGCGTTAGAAAATTTACAAATTCAGTGGCTTGGGCAGGATAGAGACATATCTGAAGTCGAGCGGAAGATGCAAAGGCTAAAGGCTGATATCATCAGGCTTCAGGCGGAAGACACCATCGACAGACCGGAAGTTGCAAAACAGGAGAAACGCAGTCGGTGGGACAGAATGTTGTTCCTCGTTTTCGGTGCGACTTCTCCAAGCTCGAAGGAATGGGTGGCAAAGAGGAAGCGTGGCATTAATCGACAATATTCAATTAGAATCAAGAAGGACCAGATGCGCATAGAAATCGGAAAATTATCTGCTCTCAAGACCGCGATCCAGATGACAGAGACGGCCGTAGAAGAGCTGGACCAAGAGATTCAGTTAGAGGAACAAAGAGAAGAGGATGAGAGAGCGGCACTTACAGAGTGGGAATATGCAAAGTGCGACGAACAAACAGAGAAGATGTATGGAAGCTGTGACGGGATTGTAAGCGGCAATATCGAGATTCGATACTAGCGAATATGTCGGGGAGCGCCAGCGGGCGTGGGGGAGGCTAGAACCAGATCTCTGGCAGAACCCTCTTTGTATGCTCCGAGACTCTGGGGAGGGCCGCCTTATAGTTCCCTGATTGTCGTATGAAGGCAGATTGCAACTGGACACGGTCGAACAAGTACCCCAATTGGAATATCAACCATGATGGCTACACTAGGCTGTAGAGGTTTCTTCGCCGAGGAGGATCAATATAATCCCTATTATAAATATTAGTGATAATACAATTATCCTCGAATTGTTTATATTGAATCATATATACTTGTCTTCTTTCCATTGGCCGGGAGTCGACTTCGGTTGTCTACCCGTCACGATCACACCCAACAAGGGGCATATATTTATATAGACAGACATCATCTAGGATCAGATTAGATCTTGGAGTAACGATAAAGATCAATGTATACTCTTACCTGAGATCCTGACACTACCATTGGGAGGCCTTTGAGGAAGAAGCCTAATTACTACCAACAACTTCTCGGTTTACATATCTTCCAAGAAGCGCCAGTTTCAATCCGAAGATGCCGGGTAGGATGGTAGACACTCTCGTATAAACAATCCGTTGTACCCTATATGAAATTATACGATCAAAAATTGGTGCACTTATGCTGGCTTGATCTCCTCCTATCGACGATACTGACTTAATTATCCGCTCGTATCATGTGATCTTATAGAATGGCTAGGATGGGTAGAATGGAATCGAAGCGTGACAAAAAGAGAAGCTTTTGCAAGCCTTCCTATTAGCGTGTGTAGTTTTTCAAATGTCTGCTCATTATCGTCTTAAAAACACTCTGCACCATGAAAAAGTCTGATTTGACCAAATACGGATTAATCAAACTTGGTATTATTTATAAAGCTAGATAGATTATCCACAAACATGCCGGACTTCCTTACCTGGCTTTCCATGGAGACTGTTTAAAATTTAGAGTTAAAGAAATTACCTACCTACCTAACCTAGGTAGGTAAGTAGAAATATGTCAAATTGCCAATGCTGCTAGCACTTTTCTATGCACCATTATAGTCATTCACTACAGATAGGTGTAAGAGCAAAACACTGGACATTCATGGAAATTGCTATTAAGAGTAAAAGAAGTATGCTATGGCGTTTTTGGACTTTGAAGTGGAACGTGCTAAGGGAATCTCCTCAGTACGTAAGTCTCTTTCAAGTTACGCTCTCGCCAACAGCTGTTACTATACCAGGAATTCGCGCGTCGTAACGCATGATCCATGAAGCGATGGGTATCGAAGTTGTCTACCCAACCACGCCGTTGAAGTTCTTGCAAGGCAGCCACTGTCCAATTGACACAGTTCTCGACATGATGATTGTTCTCTGTAGGCAGCGGAATGCTGGAGAGGGTGTCGGCCATAAGGTAAGGGCTCACATCATTCGGTAGCTTTCCAACCATGATACGTCCCAGCATAGAGCCGCTTCGGGTGTAATCTGCGTTGATGATATACTCATATTGCCAACCGCCCCAATCTGGAACGTTGATGAACTCGTCGTATTTCATGGCCTGGTAGCAGGACCCTGTGCCGGTGCTGCCTTTGGGCTCAGTCCATATGGCCCAATGAAATCTTGCATGATGGAGCAACTCCTCACTCCACTGCGATGATGTTATCCCTTCACGGAAGTATGCAGCTACGAAGACTCGGGTTTTGCCTCGTTGAAGCATGGTTTTTATAGAAATGGTAAAGGGAGTTCTGAGAAAGCTATGGTGAACACTTGTTAGCTTGCATGAGCTGAAATATCTGAAACATTATCATACCTAGAATGCAGTAAAAGTGAACGGAGTTGAACAATAGAGTAACCAAACTGGTTATCTGAACAAAACGCGAGATTTCTAGCAGTTAAATACAACTTGATAATCATCTCTACCAACATGAAACATTAAATTGAGCAAACACAAACCCGAGCTTGCATTGATGCGCCATCTTGGGTTGAACATGGTAGCTTGAACAACATCAGGGCATGGAGACAAATAAAAGAGCGTTATTTCTCGCCTATCACACAATTAGCAAATAACAATGTCTCACTTATCGTGTTTTTAACGTGTACAACAGGCTTTTTTGGGAATTACATCCAGGTGAGATGTGATGGATAGCCACGCGATTCTACGGATAGGACCAATAATAGAGCGTTAATTTCAATTTAGCACGTGATTAGAATGGCATTTTTATATGTTCAGTCCATGATACATATGGCTCCAAGTGTCCAATCTGACCATATAGCTACTACATCCACGCTACTATACACGCGAGTATGAGTTCACTTGGAGAGCGGCTTGTAGGTCGATGGCTCGGTGTCACGAGCCAAGTTGTTGATTACGGGCATTGTCTAAAAGATCGTCGGGACACAACTAGGCGATTCCTGTGGCATCACATTGCCGACTGCGCTCCCATTTAAATTGACTTGACACTTCATAATTGGCAGTCCACATGCCTATCAATGTTTCACATAGTATAGGACGTAATTAATCATAAGATCACGGACTACTACCCTGCCTTTGTAGAGCTGAACGGTGCGGATGTCCGAGACATATGTGGCCGCATGACACCAGACCAAGTGAAGACCCTTAATCTCGAACTAGCAAACTACATTGGCTCGCCGAGGATATTGAAAATTCTCCGTTTTACATATATCATGGGCCTCAGCCACCACCATTGCCTCAGCAGGAATTGAATTAACCCTGTCGGGGGTAATTATAAGAGGTCTATATAGGTAATTATCTAGGTACGCAAGGAGAGATAGACTGTCACGAACGCTACGCATAAGGCTAGCAATAGAATCTTGTGTTTGTACGAGGGTCTATAAAACATGTCTGCGAACCTGTTCTGGCTTTATTATACAGATGTCTCCTTGCTGTGCTGTCTACGTGCGCCTTGTGAGACAAACCATTCCGATTGTGGATATGGACCCAGATAGATGTGTCACAGGCCAACCTCGACCCTGACGATGATCGAGTCATGCTTTTACACGCTGAGCTAAACCAAAAACTATTATTGTCGGAGATAGCTATGTTATCGATGATATCGATATTACCGACAGAGAACTTGCAAGGTGACACTTGGGGTAATTACTTTAAGTGTCCAGACAGGGATGGGGGTAGCTAAACGTAGAGCGAGGAGAATTCGACAGTGAGGGTGATATAAGTTAACTTGGTCTCATTGAGTTGAGAGTGAAAAGCGTTCTCAGATCGACTATATCTTGCCATTTCTTTTCTTCTTTTAACAACCCCCCCTCCCCTTTCTCCCTTGTGTACGCGCTTATCGTAGATGAGCAATGCATGCTCTTCATTTTCTTTTTGGTTCTTAGTGGGGGCAAACTCTAATTTCGGGGGTCAGGTCCTAATCATATTGTGCTAAGGGGTTGGTAAGAACATACAGTATGTTCTAGTTCGGACTAGTAGATACCTTTTCCGGTGAGAATAGAGCGGCTCACTGTGAAGCGGATCTGTTAGCGCGTAACGACTGATGTGGTTTGCAGTTTGTTTATTGTTATTGTTGTACAGAAAGATTGTACATTGGTGGAGGTTACATCCATGACGGGTCTCGGCAATGAGATGAGAGCATATTGCAACTGCGTCACATTGCCTAATGCCTAATGCAGCACACCGACGGCTTCACCGTCCCGGCTCAACATGACAGTTGTGCCGAGCTCGGGGTATACAGAGAACGGTAGGTAGGATAGATTTGAGTCACTTGGGTATATTGTAGTCTCGTTTAATTCACCGCTTGGCCCTTTTGAGAAGCATGGGAAACTAAGCAATTAAATGGAACACGATAAAATCCTTCGCTGCAGACTAGTAGATAGAGTTAGCCTTAATACTTACCTAGGTATGCATGCAGTTAACATCTGCTACCATATGTATGACCTTACATAAGAGTACCTACATAAGCCTCTGCACCGCCTTACTCTATATGGTGTAGTAAATAACTCGGAACGCCAATAAACACTCTACACTAAGGCTAGTGCTGTTAAGACCCGGACCCATCTTCCATTACTTACATACCTACTGCGCTATGTATGTATACTAGTGTAAGCAGCTGTCCGCTTAACATCTCCACATCTGCAACTCGCTTATACATAGTATGGCTAGGCATCCAGTTTCGGTTCCTTTTCCCAAGTTAAGCTTTTAAGCTTTTAAACTTTTAAGCTTTCACTGTGGAGCGGACCGGGCCGCTATAAATAGAGTACCTATGCTACTAAGTGTTAGTGAGCTAAGACGCCCTGCCGCATTGCGCTTCGGCAGGTTGCTTGAGTAATTAAGCATAAATAGTGTAGGTAGTTAGACACGGACTTATCTCACTTGCTACCTAGGTAGTATTAATTATAAAGTATAGAGGATAGGGCAGGGTAGGCAGCTATATAGTCGTATTGAAATTATCCTTATTTCAAATATGCTGGTATGGTAGATTTTGCTAGTGATGAAACAGGAAGTTGCAACTACGGTACTGCTATGCTTCGGCGCCTGTCAAGCAGAGATCGGCACAGGGCATTGCAGGCTAATATCATCGCTGGTTGGCCGATCTAGTCTAGGATGGCAATAGTAGCCCGGGATCCAATTTACTACGTTACGTTAAGTGTGTACGTCTTCTTAGAGCAGGAGAGAGACTGGAAACAAGAATAAATGGGGATATATGCTATGCAGACTTCTCAAGCTGTGCCGGTCCTCCGTAAAACTAGCACATATGCTTGGTCCTGGCCTTTAATGTAGTGCTTGAGCTCGGTGCTGACTACGTCCACCAGACCTTCTGCTTGTAGTTGGCCGACCTCGGCTTTGAATCCTCCTGGCACCCAGATTTCCTCCAGTACCGTGGCAACAAGGTGGCCGCCGTCCTTGAGCACCCGAACAAATTCTCTCAGGGCAGGGATGGGACCAACATGTCCGTGCGTAAATGTGCCCACACATGTGACTAGGTCGTAGGATTGGCTGGGCTTGGCTATCTCTTTGGTCAAATCTCCAAGGACGACGCTGCGATATGCGCCCGACTTTTCTGCAACCCGGAGCATGTGGGGAGAGAGGTCTAGGCCATCGATATTGGTGGCACCGCCGTCGGCGAGAGCTGCTCCCACGAGTCCGGTTCCGCAGCCGGCGTCAAGAACGAAACCCTTGGCCTGGTCGCCCAAATTGAAGGCCGTCTGCGCAACGATGAAGGGGGCGACGTAGTTTTGAGCCGCAGTTTGCAGATCGGCGTTGTAAGTGCTGGCCCATTGAGCGTAGAGAGCCTGGAGATCTTCACGGGTGCGACAGCCTCGGGCGCGAGCAACAAAGGTGTTATCAGCTCCCATCGTGTCTCGTGCGACTGGTGCCATTCGAATGCGGCGGGGGAACACTGGCGAGCATCCGGGGTTTCACAAATGGCACCCTCAGGGTAAGACGACGTATTTAATTTGTGTCTGCTCATCCACTGGATCGGCCGAGAGCTAGACTGCAGAATTATACTGCGGCATTATGAAAATGAGAGCGCTGTTAGCTGGATAGCCTGTAGTTGCGTATGCTTACGGCCAGGACGGCAAACGGGACGCTGACTTTTGTCGTGATAGCCGATGACAACAAGGGAGTTGACTATACTACCTGCTACGTACAACCCTAGCGCTTTGGCGAACCCTTGAATTTTCATTTTGAGACGGCGGCACGATACGATATGCGCTCTACGCATAGAAGTTGTCGTGATAAAGTTTGTGATGAGCTACATATGCAGGGGCACACGCGCGGAAGCTGACAGGTCGAGTCCTTCGGGGTTAGACGGTAAGCAAGTGTACAGCAAGTATGCGCAATACCACCTCCTCTATACCACCCAATACTACCCAACAACACCTAATACCACCCTCCGCGCCGCAGCCCAACCGTACGCGTATCGACTTCACGCACCGCCCGCCGCGTCCGGGCAGATCTTTCTGCTATTCCGCTATTCCGCCATCGTGCCCTTGGCCCCCTGGACCCTTTTTCTGGCTGTCAATGACATCATACCGCCTTTTCCTTTTGCCTTTCTAGTCAGTGGCCCATCTCGGGACAGGTTCCTGGTTGTTTAGTGTAATTAGTTGATATTTGCCGGCATAGACTTATGTAGCTGGTCCCACTCATCCTTCTCTCTGGGCTCGTAAAATCGACGCGTAAGGGGCACTTTCACTCTGTTCAAGAACCTCTACCGCGCGACAACGCTGTGTCTATTGCTGCATATCTGATCGATCAGCCGGACGCTGAATTAGTACTGAGCATGAAGGTCCAACACACCCCAAACGACGGTGACGGCAGCAAGGAGATGACGCTCGAAAAAGCCCACACACCCTCTTTGGAGCGGCTGTCGTCCCTCCCCAGTGCAGGAGACCCTGCGCTCATGGACGACGATGTCACGTATCCCGAGGGGGGCCTCAGGGCGTGGCTGGTGGTGTTTGGTGCTTGGTCCGGACTAGCTGCGTCTCTCGGGGTTTATAACTCGACTGGGGTGATGGAGGCCTATCTGTCGAGAGAGCTGCTGCGAGACGAGTCCCCTAGCACCATTGGGTGGATCTTCGGTGTCTACGCCTTCATGACATGGTTTTGCGGAGCGCAGGTCGGTCCAACCTTTGATGCTAAGGGGCCGCGCGGATTGCTGATCGCAGGGAGTCTCTGCACCCTCATCGGCATCTTCGCCCTCAGCTTTAGTACAGGTGAGCCGTCACCGCCCATACCACGAACCGAGGAGACACAAAACTCTTTCTCGATCCCATGCTAACCATTTGTCAACGTCCATAGAATACTACCAATTCATCCTAGCCTTTTCTGTACTCGCCGGTGGTGGCGCCTCTCTATTGATCACGCCGGCGATGGGCTCCGTAGCTCATTGGTTTTTCGAACGCCGTGGCCTTGCTAGTGGCATAGCATTTACTGGGGGCGGCGTTGGCGGTGTTTTGTTTCCGCTCATGATGCAGTCCCTCCTCCCCCGAGTTGGATGGGCTTGGTCGGTCCGCATTCTTGGCTTTATTCTGCTCATCCTCTGTGCTATCAGTGTGGCATTCTGCCAGAGCCGAATCCCCCCACGACATGGATCACACACTACTTGGCGTGACACGCTACCCGATCTACGCATCTTCTTGGATGGCACCGGTGCCATGTCCATGACGACCGCCGCCTTGTTTCTCGTCGATCTGGCTTACCTGGTACCAATGACCTACATTCCGAGCTACTACCTAGATCGACAGGGTCTACCGGCAGACAAGACGCTTTCGGGTGATGCTGCCTTCGCGTATCAACTTCTCGCCATTGCAAACGGTTCGTCTTGTTTTGGCCGGTACGTGGCTGGAGCCCTGGCTGATAGATTTGGCCGCTACAACACATTGATTGTCTCCTTATTCTTCTGCCTGGTATCAGTTGCTGGTTTTTGGTTACCGGACGTCCTAGCCCCACGCTCCACTAACATAGCACTTATAATCCTCTTCACGATCCTGTTTGGATTTGTGAGTGGTTCGAATGTTAGTTTGACGCCGATCTGCCTTGGCCAGCTGTGCCAGATCCAGGATTACGGAAAATATTATGCTACCTGTTATACGGTCTGCTCTTTCGGGTGTTTGATAAGCGTGCCTATTGCTGGAAGTCTTCTAGATGCCACGGGCGCTACTGGGAAAGAAAGGTTTTGGGGCGCCGTGGTGTATACTGCAATTAGTTATCTCGGTGCACTACTATGTATCGTATGGGTAAGACTGCGACTAAAAGGGTGGGATTGGCGGACGAAATGGTAGTCTAGGGTTACAATCGGGTAATCAGACAGTCTTCCGGACCCGCAGATCCTTCGCCGGGACACCAGCCGCAGAAATCAACTTTTTAACGCACGAAGTGCTATGGCGGCCCCTGCAAACGTGCATGTAGACATTCGCCATCTAGGCTGTCCTAGCATCGTCATTTGTACAAGCGCCGTCTTGGCGGGTTCAAGGTGACCGTCATGCGCGACGTCACCTGCGGAGGAATGCAATAATGTCACTTATGCTAGAATCGTATCTGCGCCCCTGATTATCACTTATCAATTAAGTCATTCGAAGAAGGAATGCCGCCAGGTTCGAAATGTAATAGTCAGACTTTAACCCTCTCGAAATACGGAACCACGCCATCTTCGTGCTGCTACTGCATTTGTGGTTACAATGATGCTATCTCACGCGCCATGCGCCGCTTCCTTCGACTCTTCACCGCTAAGTCCCCATGCGGGGATGAAGGTGATGTCGTATTCTGATATGTGACAGGAAGGTGAATGTAATGGGGAGCGAAGTCGATCGGATGACTTTGATCGGACGTATTACTCTGAATTGTGTTCAAGTCTGCCTTCTTTGTATCTCGGCAAAACTATCGAGCTTGGGATACTAGTAATGGCATGGCTGGCGGGGACTAGTGTTCAGGTTGCGCGTCTTAGGCAGACGCTATTTTCATACTGGTAGGTGAAAAAGATACCTCGGTGACCGGGTGGCCGTTCCACATGGGCTATATAGTTCGGATTTTCTCGTCAAGATAGAGAAGAAGCGGTCGAGTCGCCTAGTCGAAGAACCTTTTTTTATCAAGGTCGAACAAGCTGAACGATTAAGCCTTTATAACCTCTGGAAAAATGATTCCAACGTTGGATTTGAGCCACTTCACTGCTGGAAACGAGCAGCAGCGTCAGCAATTTGCTGATGGGCTCCTGGCTGGCCTGATCGATACCGGGTTCGTCAAGATCATCAACCACGGCCTCAGCAAGGAGAAACTTGACGAGGTATTTTCATGGGTTAGCTGCCACACAGAACTCTCCTTATTGTTTATTTGCTTACTTTGATGCTGCACCAGAGCAAGAAGTTCTTCCACCAGTCAGTAGAGGAGAAGAATAAGATAGCAAACGAACCGGGCCCCAAGCCAGTGCGTGGATATAGTGCCTTCTCAGTTGAATATGTTTCAAGGCTTGTGGACGATAAGACGTCGAAACCAATTACAGACTCAAAGGTAAGAGAAGATATACGCCATAAACTAGTGCTTTCAAGTCCCTGGCGCTGATTCTCCTATCTAGGAGCATTTCGACTTAGGCTCCGCTAATGACACCGAGTTTCCAAACCAATGGCCCCAAAGTCCCGAGCTTGACGGTTTCCGTCCCTTCATGGAGGAATTACACGAGAGGGGTAATGGTGTATGCCTCACTCTGCTGAAAGCTCTCGAGATTTCTCTAGGCCTCACACCTGGATCTCTAGAGGAGCGCTCTATTCCCAATGCTGCGGATCTCCGCCTCACACATTATCCCGAGATCTCCATCCAGGATATGAGGTCCGGCCGTACGAGTCGCATTGCACCGCACTCCGACTGGGGTATTATCACGCTTCTCTTCCAGGACAGTACTGGCGGTCTCGAGGTCGAAGATAGGAGTCGTCGAGGTAGTTTCTTCCCTGTCGAGCCGAATGACACCACTGAGATGATTGTAAATGCCGGTGACACTTTGATGCGCTGGACTAACGGAAAGGTGGTTGCCGGTATACACCAAGTCACAGTCCCGGAGGGGTTAAAGAGAATGGACGAAGTGATACTCCCGGAGAGGTATAGCATAGCGCATCTCTTCAAGGCGCAGCGTCAAGTATCTATCGCTCCGCTGAGCCAGTTCATTACTGCTGAAGAGCCTGCTAAGTATCCTGACATCACTGCCCTACAGTACCATAGACAGGTACAAAACCTCCTGTTTACTTAATATTTATAGTGGTTGTTGTTGTGTGTGTGTGGAGGGGGGGCACATGATTGGTTAGCAAAGAAACTAAAAGGGTGTCTATTTATGGCCATGGGAGTGAATGATATAAGTGGGCGATGAAGAAAATTATGCATAAGTGTATTTCATATGTTCATAAGCTAACGAATAATATTCGTAGAGCACTCACTAGACCGTTTAAACACCGGGCTAGTAGTAATTAAACCCAGATAGCACCCTGCAAAAGGGAGAGTTTCTATAAAGAAGAGGACAAATAGAGTTCAACAGATTATACCCGCGCAACTAAGAATTCTAACTAAAGAAATGAATGTTGTCTGTTCAAAAGTGCACTTTGAGGTGCTTGTAATTTGACTTAGTCTTGAATTTGTCCTTGTCATTCGATCCGATAATTGGGTTATATCTGCACTGGCCCGGAACATTATAGTCATAAATCCTACTTTCCCCCATATACCTCCTTGGGGGCTGAAATTTATGTAAACAAGAAGAGTTTCCGCTTATAGATTGCTGATAGCATACCCGATGAAACAACCTCATCGAAAGCTTTAAGTTTGGAACTCGACCCCATCCCGGGGGCTACGGAGACGTTTAGCTAAATTTGGCGCCAATGACGATAATTTTAGGAGAAAGCCGTGGATGCGCCCATTACGCTCTCTAGCCACTGGTCATTCTCCAAATCCATCGACTGCATCCAAATTATCTGATCTAGATCAGGAACATGGTTGCCATGTCCGACCGAGGTAATGTCCGCATTCTGACTCGACCTATCCCCTGGGTCTGGTAGCTGAGGTGTGAAATCGTACCACGCAACAGCCCATGCCCGACACCTGTTTAAAAGCTTGGATAGGAGCTGGAATAGGTTGTCATCACATTGGATACCCGGTTCTTTGCTGGCCATGCCAAGCTTCTGAACCATACAGTCCATGGTAGAAATTATGTCAACGGTGTGACGCACCGCCTGGCAGTCCCAAGCCGGGTCATCAAGTGTCGATAGATATTTCAAAATGGTGACGCATTGTATCATCTGCGTCCAGAAATGAAATGGAAGTCCAATAACCTCGGAAGGAGGAACCTTGTAGAAGTTGTCGAGCCATGATTTGATGCACTCAACAGACCTCCACAAGCATTCGAGCCGCTCAAACCCTGGCAAGAGCCCGCCGCTAGTCCTCTGCCCTGATACATCAAGAAGAGGCGACTCGAAGCTGATTGAGTAGGTGAGTTGGTTTATGTATATTTCAACATACTGCACATATGTATTGAGAACCTCTGTGCTGACGGCTGGGCATTGCCCATGCCGCGGTGTTAGCTATCACATGCCGGTTATTGGATATGATTCTTCTCCTAGAGGGACTCACCTCTCTGATGAATATCTGGGGGAAATGAAGATATAAGTTCACGCAGCTGTCTCCTCATGGTTTTAAGATATAGTAAGCCAGGGACTGAACCAGTTACGGAAGCGGTTGCGGTACGAGGACGATCCCCCTCGTGTTGTTCTCGGATGTATGTGGCTCTCTGCTTTAGAACGTGTAGGCGAACTTGAAATCCAAATGCCTGGTCCGTGGGAGGCGACTTGTTATTTTCGATAACACGACACGCCTCCTCCATCTGAGATGTCCATCGTAGAGCGTCTTGGCGCCCAAGATGGCACGAAACACTGTTAGGAGAGGTATGTTAGCACTCAACTAATAAAACCTGACACAATCACGGATTGAGTGAAGATGGAAGGAGATATGTAAGTACTTTGAGCTTAATATGAAACATGCCAAAAGAGCTCGCTGCTTTTCCATAAAGCTTTGGACCGTTTCCTCGGATGTGTTTAGAGTAGATTCATAAGCTGCCCCTTGGGTCATGGTCATGAATAGTTGCACATCTGGTTGACATGGCTTGAATAGTCGGAGATCATATACTAGCGAGATAGATAGCATCATGAGGCGGGAGGTAAGATCTGCCCTGCCGAGAAAGGCGTCTGTACTCCATGCTAGATAGGTTAGTAACCCGAGAAGTAGGTCGATGCTGGAATGAGCGTTGACCAGAGCAGATGTAAACAATATCCGCTTTAGATCCTCGGCTAAAGCCAACCTTCTTTGCGTCGAGAATGCCGTCACCGTGAGGATGGCTTGGAATAGGAACGGTCGGTTCTGATGTAGTTGTTGCGTTGTTATTTCAGGGGCAAGGCTAATGAATGGGAAACACGGCAGCATCCTTGAACGGAAGAACTCGAGGCGTTTCTCAGCTTGAATACGTGGTATACTAGAGAGGGGCGTAGAGATGGAGAGGAGGTACTCCGGTGCCATTGGAGCTATGTCCGATGCAGGGGTAGGTTGCCCACCCCCACTCGAGTTAGTATTTGTGGGAATATCTTGAAAGTCCATCAAATCAGATGTTGATGTAGAGAGGTTCTCTTGGCTGGGAAGCCTATCGACGGTAACGGAAGATCCTGAAGAGCTGACGATCGATTGCATTGCGGATATCAAGGTCTCTATCTTGTCCTCCAACTGGGCGATTCGCGAATTCGACTCTTCAGCTCTTCGGGCATTGCGACCGCGAACTGAGTCAGATGGTTGACACCTTTTCCTGAGACGATGGCATCTGTAAACTTATTAGTTCTACACTGTAATTATAAAATAGAATAATGCCAGCAACTAAATGGCTCCGAACCTTTCGCAAGTACTACCACTTGCATTGGGCACACACCGGCATTTTGCCTTGTAGCATTGCAAGCAAGCTTGGCCGTACGTGCTAGAGTGATTTATCGCCGTTCTGCTGTTTTCCATATTGTTAGATGATAAGCAGACATGCTCGACTTGATTTAGAAGTGAAGTATCTGTAACCTTAAGCGAAGAAGCCTAGTCTAGCCTTGATGCAACATGCAAATGAGGTACTTGAGGGAAATACCGACGGACTTTTCTTCCGACGGGATTTCTTCCGTTCAACTCCGACGGTTAGGCATTGATAACTAGGCCAACCTTAGGTAATGTGATCCTGATGGGATCTTGGCAAGGAATAGCGCCTAGGCATATAGTACAAGTGGTCAAGTGGGGACATGATAAAGCACTACCTATAGGTCAGATACTTCACCAAGGTTAGAATAGCAGACTAGCTTGTAGTACCTACCCTAGGTGGTTCAAAGGGGGCGAGGTGAACATCGGTTCTCATTCATACTGCGTCCCTTCTCATAGCTTAGCCTAGGCTACCATTACATAATAGGCGTGCCGTTCTCTACTTTCTCTACCACGCCTTTTGTGATCTCATCTAAATCCTCTTTAGGTAGCCCAAGGACCTCATTGGAGATACCATGTCTTTGTTCATAGTCTCCATCTCCGCTTGGGTAAAAAGCACGCGAATACATGGCTTTTACGAACCCGGTGAAATCACCTCCCCGCAGGGATGCGAGCCCGTCTGCAACTCGCTTTTCTGATGACTCAGACTGAATCTGCCAGTCCTCATCACTTGTGCCTTGCAACCGCTGAACGCTGGCGAGCATGTCCCGCTGATTGACACGGAAGCTAGTAAAGCGGAGCGGCTTATTCTTCCAGTCGGACAGCGAAGGCGTTCCGCCGCTCTCGGGTAGACTCAGCAATGCAGCGAACGCGCGTCCGCACTGCGGAAAAGTGCTAACGCTAAGCTTGGTGGTGCCATCGTCGAAAAAGGTAACCTTCCTAGACTTGATGTCGATGCCGAAGAAGTTTTCTCCGAGAGCCAAGCTCCACTCGTACCAGAAGCCGCATGCCATGGCGATATAGTTGAGACCGAGGCTTTCGATTTCTTTTACTTTCGCAAGAGCCCCCTGATGGTATGCATCGTCCCTGACCAAGTTCTCGTTGGTGATGTCAGCGCCGTATGTGGTGGGCATTATATAAGAGACACCTGCTTTGGCTGCGGCTTGGACAATAATGCTGTGTGTTTGTGATGGAGCGGTTGCAGCGAGCACGATGGCAAGAAACTGCTGGCCTTGGAGGGCAGCCACTAGAGACGACTCGTTACTATAGTCAACTTCGATAACTTTGACGCCGTCTGGAATGTTCTTTCCACTTCCACCACGGGTCAAAGCTGTGATTGTGTGCCTGCCGGTTTTAAGAAGTTCATCAACAAAATGGGTACCAAGGTGACCCGTTGCCTGGTACTAGTCAAAGGGGATATTCTGTAAATATTTTCGAGTTCATGGATCACTCACCCCGACAATAGCTACGTTCTGGAGATGCCTAGAGGTGGACATTTTCGGCGAACTTAGGACGAAGGAATGGAGTATATGGAAAATGGAACGAGAAACAGTATTCTGGGGACAGAGCTTAATATATCGCGGCTAGTGTGGCTTGATTTAGGTTGTTAGTCTATGAAGAAGAACGACCTGGTAATTTATATATGAATCTAGACAGTTGTTCCTCGTGTTGCTATGTGAGATGGTGAGTTTCCACATCTCCGGCGGGCGGAGTTACTACCGTAGGAGTTATAATCCGGATCCTTTCTGAAACGGAGTTTCTTCAGCTCTGAGAAGTTTAATATCACGAACAGCGAAACCTCCCATTGGACTGCGGAGGGAAAGCGTCCGCCAGACGATACCGACGGAATTCGCTTATCAGACTCCATTTTTGTACCCAAGTCCGATTCAAGCCCTTCGACCATTGTCATACATATAAACCAAGTGCTTAATAGAGCTTTATTATCATCACCTTACTTTCCACTGTCCAATGGTCACTGTGTCTACTTTTCGAACAATTTTCAATAAAAATTATGCCTGAAAAGACAGTTCTTATAACTGGTTGCAACAATGGAGGACTTGGGGCCGCGATGGCAAAGGCGTATTGCGCTAAAGGCTTCAAGGTCTTCGCCACAGTGCGTAACGTGGCCAAAGCCGGAACTCTGGGGGACACCAGTGGCATAACAATTCTCGAACTTGAAGTTACATCCAAGGAATCTATTCAGAAATGTGCGAAAGCGGTCCAGGAAATCACGAATGGATCGCTCGATATTCTAGTCAACAATGCTGGCGTTGCTGGTACCATGCCCCTTTTGGACCTTGATCTGGATGAAGCAAAGAGAGTGTATGACGTCAATGTTTGGGCACAACTCGCAATGGTGCAATCATTCGCGACGATGCTTATCAAGGCTGGGGGGACGGTCTGCAATATCAGCTCGGTCGCTGGTGAACTAATCTTTGCATGGGGAGGTACGATGTGGTTTATTCCGTGGGGCCATCAACCATAGGCTAACGACGATATAGGTTCGTACAATAGCTCTAGGGCAGCTACAACGGCGCTCTCCGAGACACTACGCATAGAAATGGCACCTCTTGGAGTCCGAGTTGTCACAGTTATCTTGGGAGCCGTTGAAACACCTGGAAACGACCCCTCCACGAAAGGAGATATCCAGCTACCGGCAAACTCTAATTATCAGAAGATAAGAGACGTCATAAATCAACACTACAAGGGATTGGTGTTCACCAAGAAGCAAAACGTTGACGTAGCAGCAAACAAGGTTGTCAACGACCTGCTTAAAAGCAGCAGTATTTTCATTCGGCGTGGAGAAGCTTCGACTATCAGTTGGTATTCCAACACATTCTTACCCCATGCCTGGTTTACTTCGACGATTAATAGTGGATCTGGTCTTGCTCAACTGAGGGGCTAAAATGGCGTATCACCTGTGTTAAAGTTACTTCAATAACGATTAACTCTTTGCCCCGAAAGCTCTTAACTACGTGGAAAGCCTGGTTTGGCTGCAGAGGATATACCACGCGACCTCCAACAGTAATCGTCCTGTTAAACTCCCCCACAATTAAATATATGACTACACCCAACTCCATCAGGGCCCATTTAGTTGTAACCAGTTGCCATGTTAGCTGAAGGAGGCTGATTATAGAAAAGTATACTTTGGGGTAATGCTGCTTTATTATAGCCTAGGACGCACGTTGCCCGCGGTAGTTTAGTGGGACCAATATTATGATTACTATAATTTCCTGGCTGTAGTTTTGACGTGGGATCATGGCATATTCCATATTTACAACAGGGCTATCAAATAGCACCTATTCTGCATATGAGATCACATACACCGGCCCTCTACCCATGCTTAGGTAAGATCCGGGGTTGGCTTGCTGTGTCCCCGATTACAGCATCCGTACCGGATTATGACAAGAGCTTATGTAAGTTGGCAGGTGTTACATCATAGGTTATGACATCATGGAAAGACCCACTATAATCTGTACTGGCTACGAAGGGCCATAAATCTAACACCCTATATAAAATTAGGGAAAAGTCGTAAAAATAAAAAGGCCGGAGGTCTGGTTCAAAGTTGATGAATATCCTTGGCAATAGTACATAGTGTAAATCAAATAAGCTATATACGGTCTAACGGCTTGGTAGGCAGTGTTTCGGACCGGTAACGACCTGCCAAGTAGAAGGCCACTAATTGCGCTTTGCGGTTAGGGTATAGATAACGCTAACTGCAGCAGGCCTACGTCAAGCTGGGTTATTGGCGGACCGACGGCGCAACCTTGCCAGGCTGCCAGACCGTATATAGCTTATTTGATTTACACTATGTACCATTGCCAAGGATATTCATCAACTTTGAACCAGACCTCCGTATAAAGCTAAAAGGTTTAAGCTAACCAGGGGGGTCGCGGGCCACCTACACCTAAAAACACCTACAGCTATTTAAAACAGTATAAATCAGTTAATTTAATTACAACCGTTTATTTTTTAATGTTTTAAACTAAAATACACTTTTTTACTTTTAATAAATCTTTTATTTAAGTCTTTGCTGGCTTGTTTTTATTAATAAACATTTAATAATTAACTATTTTATTTTTAAAAACTATTTTATTATATAACTTTTATTTAGTTTTATATATATTTATTATATATATAAAACGTTTTTTAGGTGTAATTTTAATTTTTTAATAATAGCTTTTAATGTTTTAAGCTATTTTTACTTTTAAGGTTTTAATTTTAACTTTAAAAAATATAATTTAATTAATTATTTAATTTAAAACTTTTATAGTTTTTTATATTAATAACTTTAAAGTTAATTTATTAAATTTAATATATAATTTAATAATTTTATAAATAGTTTTTTAAAAATCTTAACTGTTTAAAAGTATAACAAACTACGTTTTAGCTTATTTAATAATAAAATCTAGTCACGGCTGGGACCCACTTTAAGTGATCACGTGACCCTATATCACGTGATTATACGTGACTACAGGTCACCTGACGTGGCCCCACTGTATATACTGCCACATAACCCACTTATATAATATTTACCTGCGCGCCCCGCGCGTTTTAGTTAGCTTCTTTTTCTTTTTTTTTCTTTATCTATAGATTTTTATATAATATAGCACTTATTTAATAAAGCCCTGCTTTTATCTGCGTATTAAATATTATTATTTATAAATTATTTAATTATAAAATATAAAGATTATTTTTAAATATTTTTTAAAATAAAAAAACTAAATATTATATTAACTTATTTATTATAACAACTTTAAAAACTAATAAATACTTATTATTTAAAAAAATAATACGTAAAAAAATAAAGTTTATTTAAAATAAAATTTAAACTTTTTTTTTATAAACTAATAAATTATAAAATATTTTAATAAAAATAATAGTTAATTATTAAATATAACGTGGTTTATAAGCGAGCAGATCATTTAAGCGAGCAGATTATTTTTACCAAGGTACCCTGTTATATAAATTTATATAAAGTAGTACTTAAGGGGTAAAAAATATCTTTATTAATTTAAGCCTTAAAAATAAAAAAAAATCAGATTTAAATAGTTTTTTTTATAAAAAATCTGTTAATATTTTTTTTAATTTTACTTAATTTTTATAAATAAAATAAATATAAGTTTTTATAATAAAGTTTAAAATATGTTTATAAATACTTTTATTATTTAATATAATTAATTATTATATTTTATATTATAAATTAAAAAAATTAAAAAAAATAGTTTTAAGCTATTTAAATAAATTTAATATAAAGAACTAAAAAGTTAAATTTTTCCGATTTTTATCCGATTTTTTAGCTAGGGTTTAAAATTTAACGTTAAAATTTTATTTTTATACGTTTTAACCTTTAGTTATTTAATTAAATAAAAATCAGAAAAATAATAAAGCTTTAAAAAATAATTATAATATATTAAATTATATATATTATATTTTTTCCGATTTTTAAAACTTAAAATCTAAAAAATGCACTAAATTTAATAAATTTATAAAAATATTTTTAACCTTTAGTTTTAAACTTATATTTACCTTATTTAAAAAATTCTAATAAGATTAAAAATATTATTTTTAAAATCTTTATTTAAAAGGCTATTTAAATATTTTTTTTTTTAATTTTTATAGCTTATAATTATAGAAATATTTACTACTTTTTTAAATATACCCCTATATAAATTTATATAATAAAATACCTTAGCAAAAATAATCCGCTCGCTTAAATAATCCGCTCGCTTAAATAATCCGCTCGCTTATAAACCACGTTATATAAAAAACCTTTATTATAACATTAAGTTTTATATTAAAAAACACCTTAAAAACTTTAACCTTAAACTTTTTATTATTTAAAAAATAATTAATAAATTATAAAAATAATTAAAAAATATATAGTTTTAAACTAATAATTATAATATTAACTTAAATTTAATCTAAAATATTATAAAATATACTATTAAAAAAAAACCTAGTTTTTTTTTTCATTATTTTAATTAATAAAGCTTAGTAGTTTTAATATTAAAAAAATATTATAAATAAAAAAACTTTTATTAACTTTATTAAATACCTTGTTGTTTTATTTTAAAAAATAAAAATTAAAATAGTTTTAAGATTAATTTTTTAATAATAAGTTTTTAATATATATAAACTTTTAATTATTATTAATAAATATATAAAAACTATATTTAAATAAGTTTAAATATTTATTAAAATTATTTTAAATAAAAAAAAATAAATTAAATATAAAACTTAAAATTTTTATTAAATTTATTTTTAAAATTATAATAATTAATATATAAAAGTTTAAATAATAAACTAACGTTTTTTATTATATTATTAAAAAATTAACCTTAATTTATAATAAATATAATTAAATTTAAATATTATTAAATAAATTTAATTAATATATTATTAATTTGTTTAACTGTTATAAATAAACACTAGGTTTTATTTTAATAATTTAATTTAAAAAGAATTATATAAAACTATTAAAAATTATTATTTTTATTTTTTATAATAATAAAAAAAAATATTATTACGTTTAAAATATAATTATATAATATAAAAAACTAACTTTAAATAAACAATAATTAATTTATTATTAATAAAATAAAAATAACTAATATTAAAATTTATATAAAAAAATTAATTTTTAAAAACTTATTATTATATTTTAAAAATATTTATTTTAAATTAATTAAAAATTATAAAATTTTATTAAAATATTTTAAAAATATATATAAAGATATTATTATAAATAAAAAATCTAAGTTATAATAAAAAGAATTTTTATAAAAACATGTAGTTTTTTTATAAAAACATATTTTTTTTTTAAAGTTATACGCTTTAAAAAACCTTAACCTTAATAATATATATATGAGAATTTTTGTTTTTTTTCGCTTTATTTAATAATATAAGGCTTGATTTTATAGCTTTAATATAAAGCGTTATATTTTATTATCTTTTAATTTATATAATTAATAAAGGGTGTTTTATATAAAGTGACACTTGGCACACGAATAAAAGCAGGGCTTCACTAATAGGTGCTGTATTACGTAAAAATCTACAGATAAAGAAGAAAGGAAAAGAAGCTAACTAGAACGCGCGGGGCGCGCAGATAATATTATACAGGTGGGTTGCGTGGCAGTGGCAGTGTGTGCGGTGGGGCCACGTC